>VWYI01059425.1:0-40929 GCA_013399455.1 Anthoscopus minutus
TTAGACATCTTTCTTCTAGATTGAGGATAGGGGGGTGGGGGGGCACATGGTAATGCTAAAAATGTTTGAGGCTGCAAAGATTAAATAAAGGAAAATATCAATTTGGAGCCAGTGAATTACATCCAGCTGCGACAGTGAATTAAGAACCGATTAATGGCTAAAGCTTTTCTCCAGTTTGGATGCCGAAGCAAACTCATTAAGCTTTTAGAGTAGCTATAATGTGTGTACTGTGGGAACTGTTCAATGCTATTCAGGAGACTTTAACTGTAAGCTCAGAGCATTTCCCGCAGAGCTTCTGATGCTATTTTCTTTATATAACATGTGTGCCTGAAAATCCAGCCAAAAACAAGCCCTTTGTTTTTCTACTTTGTTGTGGTCTCTCTCAGCTTTACGTTTCTTGAACACAGGTAAATAAACTCATAATCCAGATGGTGCAGCAGATGTGAGAGCAGCACTCTGAAATCAACAGACAGTGGGCAATACTTTCCATTTTCTCTTTTAAACGCTAACTAATATGTAATTCGGAATCTCCGGTGTAGTTAGCATCTGCTCCCTTCGGCCAGCCAAAGGTTACAGGTGTTCCTGATGTCATTTCACAGTAAGGCGTGGGCCTGGCTTGTGAGTGAGTGCCCAGGCTCTAATCTTTCCCTACCACCTACCAGTTTTCTCATGCTGGGCCTCCATTTGCTGCATCTTCTGTGTCAGCTCCTGCACTCTTTGCAGGGCCTGAAGGGCTTGGGCCTTTGCTTCATTGCTAATGCTGTGCTGAATGCTCTCTTTCTCCAATCTATAAAAAAAACAAATAGGAAATAAAGAAAAGTAGAAATCATATGCTGAAGAGGATAAATTAAAAGGGTAAAGCAGAACATCCAAATAATAAAAACAAAAATCTGGCCAAGCTTTTCACATTAAACATTCTCCTCCCACTTCAGGTTATACAAACTGACCTTTCTCTTGCAATGTCAAACATTCTCCAGTGACTAGTTGAAAATGGACAAAAAGTACGACCTATTTTCTGAGAGAAAATTGGCACTGCAGACAAAAATAGCATTTTATTAAAAAAAATTTTAAACACGATCTCTTTTCATAAGAGAAATGTCTTACCAACATTCACTTTGCTCTGAACATATTATTTGCATTTTGTTTTAAATGCTATTTGTTTAATTCTGCAATGAAGCTTAGGGATCTGACCCTGAGATGGACTGGTTCCCAGTGAATCAGCAGGAGATAAGTCAATGGAAGCAACTGCACAGTGTTCGTGATACAGCTACTCTGAAAGCTTAATGAGTTTTCTTAAGCAACCAAGCAAGTTTTAACTATTAATTTATGTAAATAGGAGATGAATGCATCCATTACAACAAGGTAGACTGCAAGCACCACACAGGCCCAGCCCCTTGTGGTTCTGCTCACTGGGGGGTTGTACAGGAAGGTCTAAAGCCCAGTACTGTTATTGAAGTATGCAGGCAAGAGAGCAATTTACTTGACCAGATACGCAAGATGGGGCAATCCACTCCTGAGGCAAAACAAATGCTAGACTACCACACTCCATTGAAGCATTTTATTTAATGCAAGACAAACAAAAAGAGCATGGAAAATAAAACCCCAAGAAGATACATGCATATAAATTAGAAAAGAATCTGAACTGCAAATTCAGATCTAAACTTTCCCAAAGGTTGTGAATATTTATCTGGTTAACACTGGGATCCACATTTAAAACATGAGTTCACACATACAAAGATTGATTTCTGTATTTCGAATAACATGGTCAAACACCTTTCTACTGAAATGACATTTAATAGCTTGAGATAGGCTTTTAAAAAGTCTTATAAACATGTTTCATAAACATGTTTTATTCTAGGGATATTATTTCAGAGGACTACAAAACAGAATACGGGCACAGATCATGTAAGGATAAAGCCACATCTCATGTGGTTGCTGCACTTAACCTTTGGATTGGTGCCTAATAACCCATCCGAGATATAGCAATATCTCAGCATGACACACACAATGTTAAATCTTCTCTCTCAAATTTACCCCAAAGCAATACAAATGGTGGGTCACATTACACTAATTCCTGGTCCTGGTGTTTCAGGCCCTACCCTAGGCAAAACTCCCTTGGAAATCACAGGGAGTTTCTTCTGAGGTAAGGCAGCAAATATGTTTAGATAGCAAAAATATTAGAGCGTTAAGGAAACAAAGCACATTTCTAAAGGAAATTTCACATATTGAATGGCACTTTATCATATCACTCTCAGAATTGCTTTATAATCACATAGGGGCTATCCTAGAGTGATGTTCCCATCATTTTTTCAGCATAAGCTCCGAATGTGGAAAGTATTACTAAGACTCTTTTTCCCATATTTGCTGGAAACCAGTCCATGCAAACCCCTTTATTTTACAAATGTTCTCTATCTTCAGAAAGCTTGTTATAAGCACTGGATTGCTCACAAAACTAAAGGGAAAACAAGCCACCAGCATCTCTCACATTCCTCTGAAACTTTCAGCTAAAGAAATTGTCAGTAGCACAGTATTTGATTTAATAGTTCTCATGTGAGATGGCTGTGTGCAGTTGGGTGCTGTGCAGTCATCTGGAATACAGCTGGCTGGCTGGCCTTCTGCTGAGGGTAACCTTCAGCATGCAGCAAGCTGCACAGCTCAAGCTACCCAGGCAAACCTGTGAAGGTCCATTCCTCATCACTAGGGCCCCTCCTGATGAACTCAGGCTAACCAGCAAGTTCAAAATAAATGGAGAATCTACTGCCACCAAAAATACTCTCCTGTGTAGGAGACCCATGCAAAAGAGTCACTCACCTGCATCACATACTGCACAGAGCAAGCTAGCAGGAGCTCAGAAATCATGGATGTGTGGTGAGTGCCTTATGGCTGAAGTGTGTATGGAGTAGCTGAAGATGAATTTATACAGTGGATAAAAGCTTGGTTGTAAAACTAGGAAAACACAGGTAATTCTTACACAGCAGCTTCTTAGAATCTCAAAAATTTTTGAATTAAAACACATCCAGTGGCACACAGAGCAGTATCTGAGCTCCTTACAACTTCTCAGAAGCAAAAAAAATATCCTGGAGCCAAATCTGTCTAAACGGAGTGGCAAGTACTTCATCCAAATCTTGAGTTGAACCTGCTCTCTAAGTTCAATCTCCCTGCTCTCAAACTGAAAATTTCCCCAACATATACATGGAGAAAAAAAAATAAAGTATGAAACATGCAGAAGGCAGCCCAAGAGATTTAACGATCTACTGGTAACTTTCCTGCTACAACCAACAAACACTGCAGGAGTTCTAGAAGCTTTGAGACTGTCTGTCCAACTGCAATTTCTTAAATAAATTCTTTCACAATTCAGAGTAAAAGAAAACCTATGGACTGTAGATAGAAGGAAACAGTCCTTAGTCTCTCCAGCATTAGTGTGAAGACATCAAAGGTCTCCTCCTACAAAAACTTTAGAAATTTTTATATTCACTAATGGAAAGCACAGAGACAATGTAAAGCAAAGTTAGACTGACTAATTTTGATGTAATATCTGCATCAGAAATGACAGATAAAGATGAATTGTTTCAGAACTTTTAAAAACTTCACCTGTAGAAGTCAAAAATAGGAGATGAGTGGTTAAAGTGCACCAGAGTGTTCTCTACTTGAATTCAAACACTAGCTATACTGAGCGAAAAACACTAAGCACACCAAAATGCACATATGATTGGTAACAACACTGATCTGTTTCACTAAAGCAGACACGTTGAACTCAAGGAAACTTTCACTTCTGTACGATAAATTCAGAAGCAACCAAAGACTCAATCGTGGAGAAAGCTCAAGCTCTTCTTGAGCCCTGCTCTGAAGTACAGGTTTTCCACAGTGATTTTAGTTCTAAACGCCTGCTTTCAAGCCTGCATTGTGGCTGTCAAGAGCCATAGTTAACTCGATTAACTGGTTTGCATATCTCAATGAACTCGATATTGTTTTGCAGCGCATGAAGGTTATGCCTTTCAAATGTTCTTGACAAAACAAAAGGCACTGTGAACTGTAGCTTATAGCACAGGAAGAAGAAAATTCCCATCTCTGGCAAACTTAAAAAAAATTCACTTTGATCTCAAAGCTAATATAAAAGTATGCTGACTGAATTTGAGCCGTCAAATTTAATTAAAAAAACCAAATAAAACCCCAAACCAAAATAGCCCCCCAAATCAAAACACTTTACTCACCACTAACAAACCAAAACTGGATCACAGATCCATTTACAAAAGAAGTCCACCCTTTGCCAAAGGGTTTTGCAGTAAAGGAAAAGGAAGTATGTAAAGACTAGTGACATAAAAGTCATATTTGACATAACTAAAAGCTCATCTATTCTTGACTAGAAAAAACCAGAACTTAGGTTGATAAAACTTTGAATTTCACTACACAGTTCAATAGTATGTATTTATGAAGGAGTCTTTTCTGTTTGGTAACAGTAAAAATACAAAAATAAAAAAGCAGGATGATTCTTAAAGTAGAATCAGGCCTCTGACTGGAGGCTGCTTCTGGCAAAGCAACTACAGTTTGAAGTAACCATGCTTCCTATATTGACTGTTTGATTTTTTCCTTGAGATCAACATGTGGCATTTTTAAAAAAGCTAATGGATCCATCAGTAAGGACTATGAACTTAATTGGACTTAAATACCCTAATTAAAATACTCTAGCAATTATCTCACTTCAGTGATACACAAGAGGTTATCATAGCATTATTGTTGACATCTTCATTTCATATTAATTATAGTTAAAAATATAACTATAAAGCATTTTAGCTTTCATATATACTTGCTTTAACCTGAACTTCATGAATCATTAAGGAGTAGCCAGCATTTAGTGCTCCAAATGCTTGAGCTATCCGAACTAACAAGACTTTTCTAAATGATGAGCAGTCGTAGAACTCTACACCCACACCCAGACTTGGGCAGCAGAAGGACCAGTCAAATCTAACACTGATGCTTTTACCACATGCCTCAGTGGTCCAGAACACATCTTCTTCCTTTAGCCAAGAGGGCCAGGACTGTGAGTCACTGCACAACAAATTACTTCAGAAGCGAGAAAGGACTCATCTGAATGTTCCCTTAGCTCTTTCAGAGAAAACAAGCTTTCTCTCCCAGTGTTTTTGAAAATAAATATATAGCAGAAGATTCTGTACCAAACTTTTGAGCAGTTACCCAAGCATTTTATTCCCAGTATCTTTAGTAAAATCTGTCATGAAGTCTCTCAAATCAACTAAAACACTCCTACTAAAAGTAGGACTTGAAAGACTACATGTATTAGGAGCCCTAAAGACCAAATAACTTTGGGTACAAAGGCTCAGCAGTGCTTTATGCAGTCTTCTTTGCAAACTTTCCACAATACAGTTCTAGTGCACTGTCCATTACAAACAGCTCTTTGAATCACTTTCTCATAAGCTGTTTAATCTTACTATTTCAGCTATAAGTATCAAAGCCAACCAAACACAAACACATTCACGATAAAAAGAAAAAAAAGTATAAAAGCTGGAACAAGGTGTCACAATACCTGGCTTATTCTCTATGGGAAAATATGAGAAAATTTTTAGCTATCTCTAACATTATTATCAGACACTATTCAAAACTCACAATGATAAAGGTCGTAAGAGAAGGTATACAGAGTAAGATCACACTTCACAAACTTCTTCACCTGGTATTTTTTATGTATCTTTGTAGGTATGTCATACACAGAAGAATAAGGGCTCATTATTTTTCAGGTTAGCAGACAAGTCTAAAGGTTGGTCTGAAAACACAGAAAAAACCCCAAATTTATCAAGAAGTCACTCTCCCCAGGAATAGTCTTTAATAATTCTATTAATGTAAAACTTGCATAACTCCTTTCAGACCAGCCCTTCAGTTTAACAGCACTGCAGTACCCCATTCAGCTATTTACAATGGAGAATGTATTTACTGAGTTTTATTATATACTATCCAATCTTAGTATTTTCAAACATTTAAGTAAGAAAATGCAACACAGTAAGACCTGTAATTCTGCAGGTAAACAGGTACATGCTGGTTTCAAATGTAGCTAGGATTCAAAATTATTTCTTTCCAAACCTTCTAAATTAACAGAGCTCTAGAGCATGCGCCTTGCTCATATGTTTGGATCAACTCAATAAAAAGGCTCAGAGTCACAAGATTTCTCTCTTTCCTTTAAATCAGACTTCTAGCAACCTTTTGTGACTGCTTTGGTTATCTTCCTTTGTAAGGCCTATGAATTTTCGTCTAATAGGATCTTATTAATACCCATTGTTGCTTGAATGAGGACTTAGCTGGACAGTGTTTAGTGGTTTCCCCTTATTAAACACTGTAGATTTTTTTTGCTATCTGGATTTTTGTAATAAAGGTTGGGTTTTTTTCAGTGCTTGTGTACACCCACACTGGGTTGGATTTTATAGCTCTTGGTGCTTTTATGAGGCAAAAGAAAGGCATGATATGAATGTTCTTATGGCAAAAAAGAAATAAAAAAAGATGTATGAGTGCATGCTTCCCCAAAAATTATGTATAAATATCTTCTAAAAGCATCATGATCAGGTCATTTCTTTAAATCTTTCCAAGGAGCTGAAAAATTGCCCTTCCTGTATCCCATTGAGGGAATTACCCACTGAGTTGCTCTTTTTGTCAGTTTCTGGGAGCTGACTGGATGCTGATTCTGGTGTTGGCTGCCAGGTCTTCTCAGCAGAAAGCTCAAGTTTCTGGAAACTGCTCCAGCCAGCACACTGTGTTTGGTGAGCTTCAGTAAAATCTATATTTGCATGGTCAAATTTTGAAGAACCCCAACTATGAAATTAATTGGTGGATTTGAAGGACTGCATCATTTCTCGGGATATATGTGGGTCTATTCATGAGAACTGAGGCTCAAAAAACCCCAAACAAACAAGCAAAACTTAAATCTTGTTTCTTGTATTACTTGAGAAATACAGAGTTTCCTAAAATAATGTAATGTCAGAGTTTTCTCCTCATAACCAGGAGAACCATAAGAAGATTTACAAGCAATTAGAAAAATTATGTAAAGGTCAAGGGGTAAAAAATTCAACATTCAAATTGATCCAGTTATTTAAATACAGGTCTAGGAAGCTAGAAGCTGCTACAAAAATAACTTTAAAGTAGAAATACATTTAAAGCATGTTAATGAAACAAAATGAAAATTCACTACCCTATTCGAGACGAAAGGCTGGAAAAAAGAACAGGCTGCTACTACTATTTCATAAAAACATTTCAAATAAAAAGAAACACTTTTGGAGGGCAAAATAAAGAAAATATTAAGATCTGTACAGATTTTCAATCTCATCAAGAGACTATCTACAGTTAGTTGACAAATTAGCTTGAAACAATTTTCCCCAAAATACAGGTAACTTATCACCTGTGCCTCCATTCCCAGAATTCAAAGTCAACTTTTTATGCTATTTTCTATTTTTTCTAAGAATTTAAATTTTGCTGAAACAAAAATCAGTGCATATAACTTTCTTGTACCCACGGACTTTTTTTCTGTATCTATTTAGAATGCAGCAACACCACTGGACCTGCTTTATAATGTCTATATGTGTTTCCACTTTATACAATAACAAGAAATCTACAGAAACAATGAAACACTTCAGCCTAAAATTTCCACTGTGCCCTTTAAGCCTTACTGCGGCATCAGGAGAAACTATACATCAATGGCTGCATGTGAAAAAAATTCCTACTCCGGCTCTCCTTATCTGAAAGTTACTTAAAAGCTATTTCAACAGACTGGAGATATTAATGGATATGAGACAGATGAAAAGCTGTAGGAGCATAGGAACAGACAGACACAAAATGCTACTTCTATGGAAATTCCTATGAAGTAAGGAACCTTGAACATAGTTAACTTCTACATCTCTACCTCTATTTGCGAGGTCAGTTAACAAAATGAAAGGACTGGATTTCTTACTCTACATTCAGCATAAAATTAAGAATTTGCCAATACTTAGCCTATAACATGATTTTACTCTTTTGGCATTATAACCTTCAAGATATATCCATAAAATGACCAGTAACCTCAATCACTTCTCTTCAATCTCCACAGCCCTCTGTATATCAAGTCACAGTCAAATATTACCATTAGCTTCCCTCTATTTTGATGTTAGAGAAGAAAAAAATGCCTCTAACAGTAATTAACACCTCATATTAGGTCAAATATACTGACTTGGAATCAAAATCTGATTTTTCTGGCACATTTATAAGCTTTGCCATCAAGATATGTAGCTTGTAAGTAAATATCCATTCTCTCATGACTATGACCATCATATTGTGAACTATCTGGCCCATAAGCTCCTACAGAAACACACAATTAAATACAGAGTAAAAGCTGCATGGGGAGAGGTGATTTTTGTGAAGTCTTAGTATGTAGCCTGAGCACTTCCAATATTGCACGTGTTTCTCTAGAATATTCTTTGTTCCACAAGCCACTTTTACAAACGGTTGTATGTTAAAAAAATTGTTTAAGACAAGATTTTTACAGGTGTTTTCTATGCACAAATTTACACAAATTATTTTCCCTATATTTAAAATAAAGGAATAATGTTCTTCATTTATGGCAATTCTTGAATTTGGCACCAGCAGCCTCTTACAATGCAGCTTCAGGACACATTTAAGGCAGACAATGTCAGTACAGGAGGTGTGGTCCTTCTTTTAATCCTCTTACAATGAGCGCTCACACAACCTATTCTTCAAGAAATTATTCTTTTTCAATCTGAATAACTCCCTGAACAACCTGATAACATAGGTGCTCGTCTTCCAGTGTCAGCAGAAGGAAGGGCCTGGCAACATGTGGCCAGACATAGCCATACACGGCCACTCTTGACACTTGCCTTTTCAGCACAGCATAGACCAAGTCCAAATAACTGTGACACTGTACTCCAAGGCTCAGCTTGTTAATACAGTAAATCCAACCATCAGGCTCCTACCATTGAATCAAAAAATGATGCAGCTAAATGATGCAGAGACCTGATCTGCTATGAACTCTCTGCCAATTTAAATTTGTTCAAAAACCCAATGTTTTTGGTACGTTAACTTTGTACCAGCAAGCTTTATGCTGAATCAGGTATCATCTGTCCTTCCTGCAGTTGGCATAAAGTCAGCATAAACACGGCATTGCATGCTCTAGCTAATTAAAAAGGAAAGTGCCTGTGTGCTCACACCTGATCCAGACCAGCTCAGCACAGCTGAACGATCCAGTAGATCACAGATGCACTGTGAGTGACTGTTCAACACTTACCTGCATTTTTCACACAAGTTAGGTACGGACACACAAGCTGCACTTAAGGTGCCACAGGCCTTATATGTGGAAGTTGATAATAATGATCCCTAACCATTGCTGAAGTTGAGAAGAAGTTGAGGAATGGTTTTTTCCTGCCTCACAAGAACAGCTTGGAAAGAAGCAGAACCATTTGACAGAACAAAGCATTCTTCAGGATGACAATTTGAAAGACAATATTTGATTTCCAGGGAATTTGATCTACGGTACGCTAGATTTCTACCCCATCCTACAGCAAGTTACCACATATTCCAGCAAACTGACAGACTTATGACCAAATGCAAAAAAGAAATACTGCGCTAACATTACACTGTACTTGACTGTTGTTGATTTGCTCTAGATCCTACAAACATATCCTAATGAAAACCATGCTCATCTGCCCACATGTCACAAGAGCTAGATACAAACAGGTGAGTTAAAAAAATAAAAATCCATCCTCATGTGCCTTTTATTAATTTGTTTAGCTGTGGCATAATTTTTATATTACCCTGATTATAACTGCCTGCAGTATTAGAAATAATGGACAGACAGTATAACAGTTGAGGTTTTTGGTGGTCGTTGTGTTGGTTTGGTTTTTTTGTTGTTTGTTTTTTGGGGTTTTTTTAGACAGATTATAAATCTCTTCTTTATGCTGTCAAGAGTAAGGGAATCACATATTTCAATAGCAACTTTAAAACGAAACTCACAAATTACTACCATTATGCTAAGTGCTAGATATCCCACTGTGCAGTTTTGCTTTGTGAATTTTTACCTTCTTCCATGCACACTTTTAGCCACTGATCGCACAGCCTTTCAGTGTTTTCTGCCTTTTCCTTTAAATAAACTGGCTCTGGCTCCTTCCATCTGGTTCCCCTTCCGTCAGCAACCCTGCACCTGTTCACACCTCCTCTCCTGTTGGATTCCACTGAACATTTCCTCCTCTGCCAGGGCTATTCTGGCACTCGCAACCTTTCTGTCATTCAATCCATCTGTCAGAAGTGAACTTTGTTTACCGCAAGCTTCTGCTTTCTTCTTCAAGAAGCAAAGCCCCTCAAGGTCATTGTCAAATGAACTGTCGGTGTAGATTTAAATCCACTTCTGCTAACCAGCAGCAGATGAAGTTCTTTACAGTCCTGTATTTGTGAAGATCAGTTTAGGGTATAGGAGAAATAGTAAGAAGCAAAAGAATAGCTTTTAATCATTATTTATTATCCCCAACAGCTAACATATTTTTCTTTAAATACATGTATCTACTCCTTCCTAGGGCTAGCACAATCTGAGAATGACTTTGCAGAGCTACGCAAAGAAGTGAAAAGACTCAAAAAAATATCACAAATAAAATAATAAATGAAGGCATTTCACTCTGACTTTACTGTGTAACAGAGCTATTGAGTAAAAATACAAAGACAAAATGGGAACAGTTGAATGAGTAAGTTTACAGTAAAACCTTAAAGTGGCCCACAGCATTCATTTCAAATTAATCTGCAGCAATTTTTTTGTCTTACCAATGTTTTAAATGCAATACTATTTAAAGAAAAAAAATTTTAATATTTTTGCTTGTTTTCAAGCCTTGTATAACACACATATGCAACTCTTTGTTAGAATAATGACTTCCACAATGAGACATATTTTAAAGATTCTTTGTTACAGCTGAAACTAAACTCTTCTTGTCAATAGGATACATTATTTTTAGCAATTCCTGTGTTCATCTTTCTTTTCATGAATATACTTTGATAACCAAAAGTTCCTGAATTATTAACAAATCTCCTTGACACTCTTATTCGTCTAAAATAAGAAATATCTTCAATTTCACTGCATACCTTGGTATCCTTTAAAAAAATATAACCTTTCACCAAGATTAAATATAATACCAAAAAATAAAATACATATTTGAAGTTTCATAAGCAATTAAAATGAACCACCCATTTTATTACCCTTTTACCAAAAATAAATTTAAAGTACAGCTTTCTGGGATCAAGTCCGGGAAGTAATCCAATCTCATTAGCAGAAATGTATTTATACTTATGTTTGGTCTGAATTTGACTTTAACGAAGATTGCATTAACAAATACTGCATAAGTTTAGCTGAATAAATACTTAATACTGATCTATCCCTTATATGGGGATTACTCCCTGCATTTGCAAGGGAGTATTTTCTTATGCTATGATCCTCCTTCCATAGGAAGCTAGATGCAGGTGAACAAATGCACTGGAAATAGAAGAGGAACCCTGGTACAAAAAGAGTATGCAGCAGCGTCCCACCTGACTACAGAGACACTTTAACTCCTCAGTGATTTAAGCCCTGTAGAAGCCAACTGACCAACAAGGAGGAGCTAATCGAGAAGAGGTGCTACTATGTCTACAAAACTATAGTTTGACATACAAATCACCAAACCCACAGGGGCAACCAAGAGCAGCACACTATTAACTTTGCCAGGCTGCCAGCACAGCCAGGGCGAAGAGTTCAGCTCTGTCAAGTAGCCGACAGCAGCTCCTCTGCTCTCTCAGGACCGGCATCTCCCAGCTCAGCCTCTCCTGACCAATCACCGGCACAAGGGCGCTGTGCAAGGGCTGGGGAGGGACAGCAGCCAGGAGGCCAAGGCTGGCATGCTCAGGTGATTTGTTTTTTCTTCCTCCCTACACCTACCAGCTTCTTTCTCCAACAATGACAACCTACAGGCTGATGCTCTTCGAAGTGAAGTTGGATAAAGTCTCCAGCTGAGGATCTTTTAGGTTCTCAGTTGATTTTTTTTTTCTAGGCAAGAACTTCAGGAGCAGAATTTTGCACAGAAAAGAAAAAATACCCACAAATCAACAGCCACTGTGACTGCACAAAACAACTTTGAATATACTTCTGAAAGCACAGGACAGCTTTTTAAATTGTTGAAGTTCACAAATACCAAGTGCTGACTGAAAAAGTACATTTTAGTTTACTGTAAAATCAAGCTTTTAATGTACTCAAGACAAAAGCTCTAGAACAAGTCAGAAATAATGATAAAAATCAGAACCATTTTTTCCAGTAGCAAATTCAGCAAAAAATCCAGAAGCCTTGAATATGTGTATCTAAAAGACTTCTTTGGTTCAAAAAAAAAAAAAATCATTATCCTGTTGTCATTAGTCACACAAATAAAAAACCTAATTTGAATGAGACCAAAGTAAATATTTGATGCGCACCTATAAACTTATTACTGTTAGTGCTGAATAATAACTGCTCAAAACAAAGACCTTATAAAGATGTTAGTTTTCTACAGCAGTTAGTCTCTTCAGTGTTTCCATCTGAATGCACCACTCGCTCCAAAGCACTTTAAGTATTGTCACTGCTCCTGAACCACACTCTATATGCAGTAGCAATTTGGCTGCACATCATTGATGTGACCAGTTGCAGTTTAAATGCCGTGAAGAAAAATTCAGATTAATCTAATAATAAAATCTGAAAATGCATTGTTGTATTTTCCTTAGAAAATATTTATTGTAGGACAATAAATACAATTGTTAACCATGTTAAAACTAGTTTAAAATTAATAATAATTTATAAAAACTTTAATGCTCAAAATTAAATTTTTTCTCCTTACTCCTTCACTTACATTTTCTTTCCTTCCCTTACAAAACGTATCAATGCCTTTATATGTTTGTACAATCACTTAAATATGTTTAAAATATTAAAGAGAATGATATTTAAATAACAGTGTGTTATCTTGACACAAAGTGTATCAGCTTCGAAAATTTTACAACGCACTGCCAGAAGACGACAGAACCGATTTATTTCAAATCACTCAGTATCAGTCTTCATAAAGCAGCATATGGTCTTATCGTGGCAGGTAAAATATTTTACCTTCTATAATAACGCAGAGCAGCTAATTTATCTACATGCTGTATAATCAGATAAACAATTTCAGCTGCACTATGAAAACCTGTAGGCAAGGGAGAAATTTATTCCCCACTACTTTATTGATTTTTCCATGTATACATTCACATGATTGTTAACAATACAGGCTATTCTTTCTTCTACCTCCTTCTTAAATTACCTTAAAGCAAACCCTTCCTTTCAGTAGTGAAAATATTTGCAGTTTCTACAGCTGCAGGACAAAGAACTCAGATTTCCACAGAGTTGCTCATGAGAAAAGGAATGGAGAACAAAAAAAAAAGCTCTGCAAGATTCAGTTGCAAGTAAAGCAGAATGAGCGACAACTTTCAAAGCTACCACAATCATGTACTAATGCACTGCTATAGCAAATAAGTCTAAATTTTTGACAGCACCAAATTAGATTTATTGCAGAAACTCCTGCATAAATAGCATATGGCTATGTTATACTACCTATTTCAAATTCCTGTAATGTTTCCTCCCCTCCCTACTCAAAATGGGTAATTAAGCCAAGCTATAAACCTTCTGCAGACAAGATACATATAAGTTCAAAAAGCAGATGCAGGACACGTAGGGGTTTTTTTGCAAACATTGTCTAAAAAAGTATCACATATACTGATCAAACAAAACCAGGTAGTAATAGGTATGATCTCTCTTGCTACACATCAGGATTTTATTTCCCCCTTTCCTCGATAAAATTTTCTTTTTCATTTGTCTTTCAAGCTGCCAGTCACCGACACAGGGCATGACCTCGTAATCCTCTCACACATGACTACCTCTTACTTGCACAAGAAATCCTATTGATCTTTACTTCTTAACGTGAGTCAAATTATTCATGTGACTCGGGTTCAGAAGGCTCGGACCTCCATTCATTCCTCTCAAGCTCTCATGTATGAGTAGGGCAGTGCCTCCTCCTAGCAAAAATAAAACATCATAAAACTAGTTCCATTCACTGGAGGGGACCAGCCCTGTGGGAAGGTGCCGACCTACAGCTCTCCTGCATTTCAACAGGAGCAAAGTTTCCTTATCGGTTTCCTGGATCAGTCCCCGGACCCACGTGCTTTCGCATTTCTGTCACTCGCCACATTCTGCCTTCGCTATACCGCTACGGTAAAATACGAAACCACGTAATCTTATCACAGGGCAGGGCCGAGAGCAAAGCGCCGCGTTTCTGAGGAAGGAGGGGGCGCGATGCCACCGCCGAGGGCCGCGGTGCCGGCCCGGGCCCGTCCCCGCCCGCCTCGCAACTTTGCGCGGCCGCGGCACCGAGAAGACCTTGGAAGTTGTCGCGAGCGGGCAGCGGGCACACCACTGCACACATCGCGCACGGCTGCGGCTACCCCGCCGCTCGCCTGGCGGTGGTCAGTCCTCCCAGCTGCCCCATCCGTTACTGTCTGATTAGCTCTGCGAAGGAGCCCCTCCCCGGCCAGCTTTCCCCGCCATCTGTTCCACACGCGATGGCTGCCGCCCAGCAGCCTCGCGCTGCCCTCCTACCTGGCACCCGGCTCCCGGCCTTACCCCAAAGTGCTAACACAGGTTCTCGCTGCTGGCAGAGTCAGGATTTCATTACTACTACTTTGACAAGTGCAGGGTTGTTTGTAATTTCTCTTTTATCCTGATTTTGATTGTACAACCACCTCCCACTGATTCAGTTTGCTTCAGTTTTGTTGCTCACAGATTTTACTCTCCACATTAATCTCCCTCTGGCATGTTACTGCATCTGTTCCCTTTTTTATTATTAATTTTCAAATTCCCACCATTTTTGACAAAAAGGAGGTAATCTACACTCTGCTTCTGCCCATTTCATTTTCTTTAATTTGGAAGATAAGTATGAAAGCATGCCAAAGAAGTTAATTCTCCGTTAACAGTTTATTTTCTGGCATCCTGATGCCTTTGTATATGAAAATCAGATAGAAATAAATGTTGACTGAATCACAACAACATAGTCGCAACAGTCCCTAAATTTAATGAAAACTAAACATAGGAAGCAGAAGCTAAAAAGTTTATTAGTTATCAGAGTTTCATGTTATCACTCATCTTTGCATTTTAAAATAATGCTTGTGCATATGATGAGCAGACTATTAAAAAAAAATCAGAAATCAATCACTGGTTACACCTCATTTCTGCTTCCTCCCCCCCATACCCCCAATTCCAGTGTTATTGGTCCTTTCATCAGTCAGTCAATCTGAGAAGATTAAGCATCTCAGTAATTTAACATTAGTAACAACGTTTCTCCAAAACTCCTTCCCAGCATAGATGATGGATTCTGAGGTGCTAAAATTATTGGAAAAGCCAAGTTATTAAGCATGTTGCTAACTAATAGATACTACTAGAAAAAAACCCAAACGATAAATACTAAATATTGTGCAACTCCCCAGAAGGCTGTGTATAATCACTAGGAAGTTTACATTTTATCATTTATTAGTATAGCTTAAATAAGGAAAACAATGAATGAGGCAGGCTGCAAATTGTAACAAGGAGCACTAGTCATGACATACAGCTCAACACCAGAGCTTCAGAGATTAAATAATGTCATATTAACCTGGAAGTGTATGTGCCTTATTTATTGCACATGTACCAAATACTAGCCTTAATGGAGCCACTGAAACTAGCAAGAAGCACCACTGCACAGTAAGATGACTATAGCACTGCTAAAACCCAACTGGCATGCTCTTAGATATACTGCTTTCTAGAGGTCATTATCATTGTCAAAAAGAGGGAAGAAATATCACATAATGGGGGAAAAACAATAATCAAGAAAAACAACACCCACTGACTCACTGTAATATAAACTTTAGTCCTTCAAGGGAGTGACACAGGGATTTAAGGCAGCTTGGTGGCTCACCTGAAGGTGAAAGCATGTGGTTCACAAATTTTTCCCTACCTACAAGCTGACCTTCAGGAGTTGTTACAGTGTTCCATATGAGCAAACAAGAATAATAAAATTTAAACTAAACTAAATCTGCTTCTATTCTAGTCAATTATATTTCCTTTCAAATTTCAGTCCAAAATATCTTAAACCAGCCGTCTATTTATCTCTCTCTATCTTCATACCTGAGAAAATGCATGATGACATAATAAAAATTCAGTTTTGAAATCTGATGATTCCATTGCTTTTTAGGATTTATTTAACTTGTTTGGCATATGTAAACAGGAACTACATCTGACTGCAACAGAAACAACTAATACTCTAGATCTGGTTTGAAAGAAAAAAGAAGAATGTTTTTTAATGATGATTCGTTTACACAAGAATAGTAAAAAAATTTTTTACATTAGATGGCACACTAAGATCCGGACAAGTTCTTAACATCTTGCACCTTTTATATGATCTTTTCTATGAGCATATTAACATGATTTTTAATGACTGTTTTCTCATTAACTAAGAACAACAGACCTGTCTGTTTTCCACTCTCTGAAGAAGGGCTTCAGGTAAGCTTAACTTAGCAAGATCTAGCATTGCCAAAGTAAGAGAAATTTAACATTGACTTAAGAACTAATTTCATAAGATTCTCTTACTACAGTAACCTCAAAGCTGAAACTAGGGCAAAAGAAACCCCTGAGAAAACTTTAAACAATTATGGTCAGTCTCATAGCATGGTGACATCTCCAAAGTAACATGACTGACAAGCAAAGCTACACAGTAGAAGTTCTGTATTTCCCCAGTCTTTAGAAGACATACAAATTAGAATTACTAACTAGATTCAATAGCAGAAAGTGCATGCTAATAGCAAGTTATTTCTAAGCAACATATTGCTTCAGGAAGAAAGGTGACAGGAAAAGGCAATTTTAAACTCTGTGGCAATGGTTTAGAATAGCTAATTGTAACCTTTTTTATTCATTTTTAACAAGTACATTTTGTTAACTTAGAAGCTGTTTAGTTGGTAATCAATCAACAGTGTCTGAAAACTAGGATACAGCAAAGTGGGACTCCTGGAGGAGAATGCTGTTCTGCAGAGTACTTTCTTTTCTCATTATGACATAGACTGCATGTTTTTTCTCATTTAATCCTTTCATATACACTTACCTAATTTTTGTACATAAAAATCAAAAGTTCTTGTATTCATTTTATAATCCTATTTATTTACAATATCCAAACTTAGAATCAGAGCATTAGTGAAGTTTTTCTCCTTAGTAATCCAATAATTCATACAAAACAAAGAATTCTTTCTGTATCTCCTCAGCTACCTCGAATTTCTGCCAGAACAGTGCAGACAGGTCATGCAAGGCAACTGAAAGACTATCCACAATGGTGTAACAGCAGTACAAGCCTCCCTCAACTCCAGCGTTGTGAGAAGACTTGGAGTGAACCAGCTGGTCCTCTCCTGAAAAGAAGAGAATCAGCAAGATGAGGCCAAGGCCAGAATACCCAAGAGATGCACTAAATCAGTGCAATTTCTGCAGCAACCTCCCACAGGCAGGACTCTAGAGCTTAAAATCTGTTTTCCTTGGCAAGCGCCACAGTGAATGAGTCTACAACCCCCTTAGGATTGCTATTACCCCTACCCTTCAAGTATTTTCACTGACACAGTTGCCATTTCAGGTGAAGGGAATAAATGAAAGGCAAACTGTAAATGAATATAATTTACATGCAACAACTATGGATATACCAATCCATGAAAAACATACTGAGTTCAAAATGCAAAACTAATGCCACTAGAGACATGTAACTTTTACACCTTCACTAGCACAGAAAACCTGTTCTGCCGGGATGTGAGCTGAGAGGAAGAAAGAGTATTGGCTAAAGACAAGTGTCATTTCAGTAGGGGATGTTTTCCTCTGCAAGGCAGGGAAAACAGGCAATACTATGAGAACATTTCAAACCCTGCCATATGAATTTAAGTTCAAGGGGAAAACAGGTAACAGTTCAGGAGCAATTGCTCCTCCCTTTTTACCCCTTCTTCTTCAAGCAACATCACCTAATGTATACCCACAAAACAGACAGACAGTCCAAGTGTACAGAGAACACAAAAATCTATAAAGGGTTATAGAATTCGGGAAATGTCAAGAAAAAAAAATTGGACCTATTTCCCATGTCTCAACATATACATTTTTCTAATAAATACATATCAGCATAGAAAACATTTCAATTCTTGTAAGGAGATGCCAAGCATGAACCCGCAGTTAAGCAAAAAAAAAAAACCCCAACCCAACCAATCAACCAAATTCCCTAAACACACAAAAAACCCCAAAACAAATTAAAAAAAAAACAAACCCCAAGGAGATCTGGACCTTGCAGAAGAGTGTCTGTACTAGGTCAAAGGAGCCATGGCAGTTTAGCATGTGTCTCAAAAAGCAGACGCCTGTGAAATTGTATGAGAACAGGGCCAGCACAGAGCATTACTTGCCCAAAACACTGTTCCCAGCCTCTAATGATTTGCATCTCAGAAACTTTCCGAGTCAAAGACCATATATCAAAAAGCTACCTGAATCATCTGTATGTTAGGTATCTGGCTTTAATTATTTTGCTATGTAAAACCAGGCAATAGTTCTCATTTTTACATTTTGAGTATTTTTCACAAAAAACCTCTGAAAATTATAAATTCCCTAGTCAGATTTCCTCCAAGATACCCACAGCTTTATTGCATATAATCAGCCTTTACTAAAAGGAGAGTGGTAAAGCCATTTGGTTAACTATCACAACAAATCATTATTAATAAAGTTCTGCTAAATCCAAACTTTAGATATCTTAACAACTCACCCAAAACTTTTTTCAAGTTCATTAACCTCTAGCATATTTTTTTCTCTAAATACAGGCTGTTAGAGTGGTACTTTCTTCCATCTGTTAAACAACCGTGCTCTGAATTACACAGAAATTTAGCTGAATAAAAAAATGATTCATTGAATTTAATAGTTTAGACAAGGCTCTATTTTATTTCCATTTACTCAATGGCAGAATTCTCACAATGCCCAAAAAGTACAAGACTTGGATAAACATACAGACTTCTGTTAACTGATAAAAAAATCTGAGCTTTTTTTTCTCCCCATGAAAAATTTAAACTAACTTAACTTTTTTCCTTAAGTGTAGAGTAAAAGCTGCCAGATTTGTTTTTATGGATATTCATTCTTGGGGGAAGCAGGGCAATGGAACAAGAAACTCACACAGACAACCAAAACCCTGCGAAGTCCACAAACAGTTGGACAATAGCACTTTCCAAGGCAAAAGGAAAAAAGTTCTCCAGTTACCAAACTCAAGTTGCAATAAATAATTGGCATGTTAACCTTCTGGAGTTTTCTAGAAACATGTAATGAATAGTACAGCAAAGGTCATTGGGAACTATACTCAAGGATGGAATATGCTCAGGGGAAGTATCTCATCACACAATGCATTGTACTGTATCTTCACTGAGAAAGAGACTGAAACACCCACCTCACAATACTTAAACTTACCTCCTACAGAAAAAATTATGTTCATTTGTATATTCATATACATATTCCTGGTCATTCTGCTGAAGAAATTTCAGGTCATTAATTGGAGAACTCCTGTGTTCAAAGGTGTTGCTCTACGCTACAGTCTCAAACATTTCAAATATATTTGTCCTACTAAACACAGCAACAGGAAAAAAAAAGGTAGCTGCAACCTCCCTTCGTGCCTAAAACCTGCCATCTCACTATCAGAGCTGAAAATTGCCTCTTCTGCACTCTACTAAATCACTTTGATAAATTATAGTTCATAACTCACTTATTCAAATCTCCACTTCTAATATGACTTAGGGCTGCCCACATAGTCAATGACTGCAAGTATCTACAACAACTGTAACGAAGCCTGCAGCAAAAAATTAGCAGAATTAAATTGGTACTACAGCATGTAATAGGATAAGGGGTACCTGGTGAGGTGCAGTTGGTGCTCAGATTTACTCAGCAGTTCTGTCAGTTTTAGGCACTCTTCTCTGGCTCCTGTCACATTCTGCTGGGCTTCTTCCAACCGCTGTTTTATTCCATTCAGCTCTAATCCCAGTTTTTCTATTTTCTTAGAAAATTACAGAACCAAAGAAAGTATATTTAAGAAATACATAGAGATACATTTTAAGACCAAAAGAGAAAGGATCAAAGCACCTGAAAATAACGCACGCTTCTTTTTTTGAACAAAAGTAGTTACTTGATAAAAACTGCAAAACAAGTAAATGAAAGTATTTGAAATTACATTCTTATGAAAAGCCAAAATGTGTTACATATTTAAATACTCTAAATACAATCAATGTTACTGTGTTCATATGGCTTAAGAGTTACAGGCATTCAATTATTTTCCTTCTTTTTCATGTGAAGGCTCCATATTTCTGGCCTGAATTCACTGTGCTGGACAGCCAGAAAGGCAGTGGAACAGTGACCATCTTCAGAAGCTGCTTGACATAGGATAGCTCTTGTGATAATGAATTTACTTTTAATTTTTTAATACCTATCACATAACCAGTGACAAGGGGGCATTTAGCTTTGTCATCTAATATTATACAAGAGTATAAAGGTAATTTTGTGATTTTACCATTATTGAAAAGAAGTATTTATGACTTCTATCTGAACCCTAAACATACCAGCTGCTTTTAATCCTATTATTTTATTAATATAATTAGTCCTTATATGTGAACATAGTAACTGAGGTTGATAAGTCCATTAACTTATTTTACAAATAACCATAGTCCAGTTGCATGACCAGCATCTTCAATTCCAGTGATATATGCTAATGTTATCCCAATCATATTGTCAGCAATTTAAACATTTTTCATAGAAATTCTCAGAAACAATATATTTTTTCAAGTCCATATAAAACATACAAGTACCTAGGAATATATCTGTAACACAATACTATACTTTGTCCTAAAGACGCTTTCTACACTAATTCCCTACACGAATATTTATTTCTCATTGGGGCTGGAGGGAAGTTGCATTTTTTTCAGTTGACTAAACAATGAAAAGTATTTGTAGCACAGAATAAAGTTGTCCATATAAGGAGTTAGTGCTGATTAGCTATTATACTTTAAACTCATACCATAGGTTATTTGTGATAGCTTCCTCATGTAGACAAGATGCAGTATCTTCTTTAATTAATGAAATTTTTCATTTAAACATCGTACAAGAACAAATGAATATACCCCATCCCAGTACAAACATTTGAAGCATCTTCATAACAACATTGTCTCTTTTCTTCCCATGAAAGTGTTAACCTAAACTACTTACAGTAAGTTATGATGTCAGACAAAAAAAATCTCTTCATCCAGAAAAACAACACCATTTCAATAGTGTTGGGGTTTTTAAAATGTTCCTGTTTACTTAACTGTACACCTTTTTCCCCTAAAGAGCACTCAACAAAGGTTCATTAAGGAAATTTTGATTAGAATTTAAATGTCACCTTGCTTTATCACATGCACCTCCTACCAAATACTGGGAATTCCAAGTTAAAATACAAAGATAGTAAAATTATCTACAAAATTATTAATACTCTTCCCTTCTAAAGACTATAACAACCTCTTACACTGACAGAATATTTTAAAATCAGGTGCTCAAAGATATTCAGTTACAAATGCTTTGCATTTTCACTTTTCAGACTAATGTGTATTTTATATAGAAGTCTCAGTGGGCTCTCTATTCTTCTTAACAGTAATAGTTCATAAGTGTTATTTCTCCATTCATAGTGAACAGGGACATGAACTCTTCACTGTCTTCACAAGTCAAAGATAGGGAAGTTCTGCAACATTCCTGAAATCTGCTTTAAAGGTACATCCATTCAGCACACCTTTAAACAAACCCAAACCACAAATGAGTCCAAAAGCATCAGCTAAGTACTTAAAAAAAGAACAACCACAGCTGAGAATATAAATACACTCTAGATTGCTCCTTCAGGGAAAAGTTTAAAGGAACAGATGGGCTTTACACCATTGCCTCGAGTTAAACAGGCTCAGTCAGGTTTTGACACAGACCCACAGAAGGAAGCAAATTCCAAGTGCAAGAACCTCTGGTGAAAATGTTTCATTTCCATCAGCCAGATGTTGGACCTTCAGGGCTGAACTCAAGAAGACATCCATAGATTTTAGTTATCATGAAAGTGCAGGAGGAAATTCTCAGACAGGGAAGTGTTACTTCATGACAAGGTCTTTAAACATTCACATGTGTCTTATAATTTCTATCAGAAGTATCAAGAAAACAAAAATGTGGCTTGAAGAATAATTTTACTTGTGCTACTTTCCTCAGTAATTCAAAAATTCAGTATCAGCTCCTTTACACTCATGCACACAAGTGTTTGTACATGTGTGTAGGTATACACAGACATAAATAAACATCTTAAAATATCAGTATCTGGAGGTGCTTGAAGCATGACCTGTATTCTAGAATTATAGTTAGGACCATGGCAGAAACAGCAGGCAACCTCATGAGAAAGGGATGGCAGAAAAATGCCACCCAATAAAACATATTAACAACAACTCAGAAACAGCCAATCCAGGTATATCCAGGCTTATCAACTAAATTTTCTTTTTGAAACATCAAAAAATGTTCATTCAAAATAATCTGGTAGGAGCCACACACCACACCACATTTACAGGCTGAAAACGGATCATACTCTCAACACTATGGGATACTTCAGTTTAAAAACTCTGCTAATAGTTTGAAGCATGAACCCTCAGAATGTGAGACATGTTAATCTTCTCTCAATGGTTTCACAAATACACTCTGTCCTGAATTCTGAAATATGTCAAGTCTAGTCGGACATTAGGTCATCACAATGTAATTGGGATTTTAATCTAAAGAGAAATTACAGACTCAATGAATCTTCTTCATTTTTCCTGCAGAGAATCTTAGCAGCAGCATTTTCCCCAACTTTTACTCAGAATAATTTTTGTGTTACTTCAGTTACCATTTCTTCTATCAGGAAGCTGTAAGTAGTTCTGTAGCTGCTATTCAGGCCACAGTGTGTAATTGTAGGGACAAAAACAGAAACAAACCACCAACTAAAGCATTTTGCTGACAGCTCTTTCTCATGCAGTGTTAATTTGATCCCTCAGTGCCTATCACCTGTGATACAGCTTTTTACCACATGATCAGAAAGTTATTTCTTCAAGGTACTTTTCAAAGTATGTGAGAGACAAGAGATGGAGCACAGAACTGCAAAAAGACAGATGACAATCTTGCATTTAAGAAAATCTGAAACAGATTTTCAGTATAACAAGGAACAGAATTATCATAATGTATACGTACAACAAGACTACATTAAGGTTAGAACAAGCAACTTCTGGTGCCTAACTCTGCAACTTTAATGTTCTTATTACTTCTGCACATAATTTCAAAAGTACCATTTAAATGTCTTGTTCTGCAGTTACCCAAACTCTCAGGAATATCAACAGGCATTTTGCCATGGAAAGATGGCAGGCTAAACCTCAGCAGGAGAAACACCATTATTAAAGCTGAAACACACTAACACCTTCCTGCATCCATATTCAGCTCAGTTAAATAAAAGTTTTATTTAAACAAAAATGAAGCATTGGTGAAGTACCACTGCAGTAAAATTTTATTCTACATCAATTATTCTTTTTCAGTATTACCACCAACCACCTTTTATATTTTAAGTTTTCCACTTCAGAGCACATAGGACTCTTTTGTATCTTTTCTTGAAACACTTAAGTGTTTCACTTCTCATGCATTAGTTTGTGATGCATTTAAAAATTACCTTCAGATTTTTACAATGCATTTTTAGGGGAACACGCTAGATATGCTCATTCAGTGACACAAATGCTACTTGCTGGAAAACATAAAAGATGATTTCTCAAACACTGAATCAATCCTCAAATATCCTTTTCATAACCTGACATTATCTTCTCCTAACAATACTTATGCATATTGCAAAACTGTGTTTTTTATTTAACTAGACATCCCTATCTCTATATCTGTAAAATCTGATCAAATTAAATAATAATTTCATTCAAAACAAATCAAAGATTAAAATAATTATTTCTTTTCATACATATGCTGATTCTATTGTATGCAAAAAAACTACTTTAAATTTCAAACTAGCAGATGTTTTTCACAGAATTTTACATAACAGCAAACTGACAGGAAAGACAAATACTTTTTTTAACAAATGAGAATGATTAAGTGGTGATAAAAAAACTTGTACTCTGAAGAAAATGCAAAAAACAACTTTAGAATACTTTTAACAAAATGAAAAGTAAACTAAAACCAAATTAATTCTTAAGTGATTTATGACGTTCACTGTTGTCCCAGTACATTCATACATCAGGTAAAAAAATACACAGTATAACCTAAAAAGGAAATTCTGCATTGACTATATCATTGCCCAGATTCTGCAGAGTAAAATATTAATGTGGATTTACATTAGTTTTTCTTTTTTCTTTGTTTTATTTCATACTTCATTTGCCCCCCTTAGTAGAAGATTGAAAGGGCATAAAATAGGACCAAAAATAGAAGAAAAAATATAGAGTATAAAAAGTGAAATATAATCACTGTGGTGCTTGGTATTTTAATGAACATCCCCAAAAGGCAATCAACATCTATAAAAACATACGTATTTCAACTTTATACACTTTTACAGGCCATAATGCTCATATGCTTAGCCTCATTTACTAAAGTAGCCTTCAAAGCAGAGAGAACAGTGATAATGCTCAGGACTAAGTCTTTCAAAAAGGTGCCTTCAGTATGGCCTTGCACACACATTTAAATACTGTGTGTACCACTGACGAAGTTTTGCGCTCTTTCACACTGCTCTCAATCCATGTTGCCTTCCATACCTAATACTATGCTAATTAATCAGGGACAGAGTTAACTGGATTTTCTTTTCTCTTTTCTTTTCTTTTCTTTCTCAACAAAACAAGACTGGTTTTCTAGAAAGATTTCAAGTGTTTTACTTGGATTACTATCAAGCCATATGCAGCAGGGGTCATTTGCAGTAATTTCTATCCTAATCCTGATATCAATCAACCAGCTCTAGGTTCGGAGTGGTCTCTAAAACCTCAGACCTCCCAGGCATGGCCATCTGACATAGCATATTGCACCTGAAGAACTATCCTACTTTGTAAAGAGAGTTAGGCCCACCACAAGGTTAACCCTACTGCATCCCAACAATGGCTTTCTCCCTTTTGCACTCTCTTTCATTACTGCTGCTTCCAATTCAAATCTGAATGAGGATACAAAGTACTCATGAAAGCTACATGTGGTTTCAAAAGGGAAACCTCTATTCTGGAAACAGATTTATTATAAACTGTGAGAATATACAAATATTCAATACACAGGGCTTAAAGGAGTTCGCAAAGACCACCTCTTTCTAAAAGGCTAATTCACAAAAACCCACAGGATTACTGCAAATTCTACAGATCATTTAGCCTAAAACAGGAATCTGAAAACCTTTCCTGACAGGAAGGGAAAGTAATCTGAGCAGAAACACAACAAGTAGCCCCAAGAAACACACATGGTTCGGAAAGCTTTTTTCTGTATGGCTGGCTCACAAACCAATTATCTGTAAAGACCAGAGGGACAAGAGAGATATAGCCTAGATAAGCAAAGGAGGCTGTGATTTCTTAAATGGCTATTATCCTAACCTGATCTGCTGGGACTGCTGAATTCCTCAAAGACAAGTAGTTTTGTGACGCCTTTGCCACTTGTACTGCCAAGTGTGACAGCACCTGGCAGTACCATACACCTTGTGTGCTCCGCTAAGAGGCAGAGCCTCAAGACAAGAGCCATCACTCAACAAGCCCTATGCTTCAAAATTGATAGAGAATTAACCAAGATAGGAGTTTCCTGCAGTTTCCTAGGAAGAACAGGGGTGCTGGAAGTACTTTATGGGAATAGCATGGTGGGAGGATGCATTTAGAGGAACATACTTTAAATCTCATTGAAGCAAACTTGTTACCTGCAGTTGTTAGCTGGGACAAGAAAAAATTGATGTTGCAAAATATAGATTTCTGAGTACATACGTACAATTTTTAAATTAAGAAATAATCTTTAAGATCTGTTCTTGTGCAAACTCTTGGAGAGCAACATGGTCCCTGTGGATAAATACCCTGGGAAACCTCAACAGTGAATGGCTGAAACATATTATACGAGGATTTTACTTCATAATTTCCATGAAAATATTTGCTTTTAATTTGCCAAAATATCTGACCTGCAATACTATTTCAGGAACAAAACTTCCAATGCCATAGAGATTATTAGAGTCACATTTGAACATTGCTGTACAATTTGAGAGACCAATTGCTGTCACATTTGAACAGAGAACATTGCTGTATTACAGATTAACTCAGCAGCCACCAGCAGAGATAAGAAAGTGATTTTTTTCACAGTGAAACAAGATGATTTTTTTTTTGTTGATGGATTGCACAGGTGGGAGATAGGGGGCAAGGAGTTAGTGCAAAACATATAGTTCACTTGCTGATAAAAATTTCTGAAAAGGAAGGACGCAGGTAAAGAAGAAGGAAGGAGAAGATTACACCTACTTCATTATTGAAAAACAGGAGAGAACAAAACCTGTTCCTTTTATCCTTTCAAAAACTATTTAAGACTACTGATATGAGATTGGTTCTTGCTTCCTGGACAGCATTAAGGAATAGCTGAAAAGAAGACATATGCAATAACAACTGACAAGTGATAGGGATTTTACACTCTTTTTTTCTGATTGTTGACACAATGACTGTTGATAAAACAGCCATTTTTTGGAGTCAGAAAAGAAGAAAGAAAACCAACAGAAACCAAGTATTTATTTAAATATATAAACCCGCTATATCAAGAGATGTACAATTATTTTCCTATTTTTAGCAATTTTTAATACAATTTAAATAAACAAATTTCTCTTCCCATTTACTGAGGAGTGACATCACTATGGATGACAGAACACCATATTGAGGTTACAGAAGCCAAGCTACACCTATGAACAATAAAATCCTGATCCTGTGTTATTCCTCTTAGCAGGCTAGATGCTTAGGGGAAGCAGACCTGTACAGAAAATGCAAAGTGAGTAAAGAAAAGTCTACTACTGGGAATCCTAGTCCCAGAGACTTTTCTTAAGGAAATAGATAGGATTTAATGAAGGCTGTTCATACCAGTGATCCTTGAGGAACGGATGGCTGACAGAGGAAAGTTATGCCATAGTGAGTAGCAGTAGCCATATTATAATTTTATATATATTGCAGGGTTGTAGGTCAATGTCTTCCTCAAAAATCTTGAGATGAGCTAGTAAGTTCAGCTAGAAAAAAAAGAATTATGTTCCTCCTGAGCAGGCCAGAAAATTCATATCAAAGCAAGGCTTAAAGGGCTGCCATTTTACTCCTTATTTACTCATTTTCAAATTAATGCATTGAATGCCCAAAACACAAAATGATTCATTAGGAAGAGTTCAGTCACAGTAAAATTATCACATATCTTTAATGCTTTCTTGTCCAAAAGTATTTTGGGTTTGCTAGTTTTAAGATCATTACACTGAAGGTCAGATCAAGTGACAAGCTATCTTCAGAGTTTTGGGGTCTTTCCTCCCCTGACAAGTATTACTCAAGTATATGTTTGCTGATTTAATATCATTTCTTTTCAAAACAGAATTTCCAGAGCATCTTTATAACTAATGAGAAAACAGAATATCAGATATAGATACAGTCTGTTAAAAGAATACACGTAACACATAATTCTAACTCATCTTCACCAATTACTAAAACTTGAAAGTTTCAAACATCTGGTGATATGCAGAATGTCACAGCTGTTGAAAACGCTAGTATTTTAAAGCCTGACTCATGAAAGCTTGATATCTATTCATAAAAAGACGTTTCAGTGAATCAAGGACTTTACAAGGTGTTACTGGTCTTGCTTTGGATACCCTGAAGCATTTCCAGGATATATATCCAAATTCTTGCCCTGAACTATTTTTGATGAAGACAGAGTTAGTAATCTCTTCTCTTATAACATCTAAATTAGGTTACTATAAATCACAGATTTATGACAAATGAGATAAACATTCCCAAAATACCCTTTGGCAAAATGATTTTGGACTGCAATTTTGCCAGATTTTTATTTGTCTGCTAAATTGTCAGTCTATAATGTACAGAGGCATCATTTAGGTTCTGTCATCCTGCATAAAAATACTTTGGTGTGTAACTCTTTCTATTTGTATAGGCTATGCATGTCAGTGAGTACTGACTTCTTTTTATTTGGACTTATGAACTGCAATGCAGGCAACTCTTAAAAATCTGTGGGTTTTAGTACAGTGGTCCTGGAGCATTTAATTCTGTTGCCTACAAGGTAGGCAACAGAATTCTGTAATTCCCCCTTCAAATTATATCTGCCCAAATTTAAAGACTTTTTTACAGGTTAAGATTACTAGCTTGGATTTATTTCTACACAAAGTATTTATCTGATTCCACAAAACATGATAAAACAAAATTGAAAAGCTGCAGTTTGTTTCCGCAGTTGAATTTAACATGTCCTATTAATTTATTGCAAGACCACCACAACTCCCAGTGGAGCCATACTACTGGTAAGAATTATTGAATAAGGAGAACCCCCAAATTGCCTTGGGCTGCAAAACCCAATATGAAAAACTGCTTTCACTTCTACATGCTGAAGCTTGCAAGATTTTATAAGCCAAATATAAATTATTTCAGACAAACAGAAAGCAAATTATTAACAGCAAACTTCATTTTTATTTTTATAAGGCAGAGCAGAAAAGAGCAAGTGATGTTAATCTGAGGAACAATTTCATAGCGTGTCAGAAGTATGATTTCTGTTAGAAATGCATAAATTATGCCATACAGTGCTTACAGATTAACAAAAAAAGTATTATAAAAGTGAAGCCCTGCTGTGTCAAACATGCCACACAATTTTTGTTCTAATAACAGCAATTTAGGTTAGGGCGTGACTTTTCTCTGATATAGCTGTGCTAGTACAACCCCTAGTGTGGACACAGTTTACTGCCATGAAGACATTATATTAATATAATTTATAAGCCTTGTTCCTAAGCAGTAAATGTATTAAGTAATGCACTGCTATTTCAGCACAGCTACATCCACAACAGGATGGCTGGCTGAGAAAGAAAAAGAGAGGGCAGTAGGTTATGCTACTTTACAACATATCGGGCCAGATGAACAGATGTGGGTTTTGTGTAGAGAAATTGTATGGTACATGTCTTTCCCCTCACCTACCTCCGTAATCCTGATGTTAATCAGGATCATGATGGATTATATTAGAAAATATTTATTTGATTTAAACAGTAATATTGCTACTTGCTTCTTAATTTTTAAGAAATATTCATATAAAATGTTAATAACAGAGAGTTATAACAAATATTGACATGTGGGTATTAATCCTAACCAAACAATAAATACCGGGAAAAAGATATTAGGGTAAAAGGGAGTAAGACCAAAGATATATACTCGCTTTTGGCTTCCTAAACAATATAAGTTCAATTTTGAATAAGATTTATAAATACCAGCATATGATAAATACCAATCTGTATTTAATTGACATATAGATATATGTATCTGGTGATCCTAAATTGTACAGGTGGGACTTTCTGCCTATTCTGACATATGTGAATAATTTTAATCCTTTTTTAAACATCACTCCATGTAAACTAAAAAATATCTTCAAAACTGAAATTTATCCACAGCAATTAAAAATACAATTATTTTGCAAGAAACAGTAAACTCACTCTCAATATGTGACAAGGCAATCCAAAATATGATCCTTTGCTTTTAAAAGAGAAAAAACCATCATTTAATACAGAACAGCATGAAAATACTCAAACATTATTGTCTCTCTACTTATAAAAAATAAATATGTATTTATTATGAACAGATGGTGGCCAAGGAAGGTATCAGCTCTGTCTCTTAGCCAGAAGGTCAGGTCATGGCTGAGAGACCAAAGAACAATTATTTGCTATTTAGTGCCACATAAGATAAAACATTTCAGGTTTTCTTTAAATACAAAGATAGATATGATTGAACTGTTTTCATTTTTTGTAAAAGAAATATTTTGCAATAACTTATTAACATTTGTTAAAATTTGACTTAAAAATCCCAAGCCAACAAGCAACAACAGAACAAGGCACTCTAATACTCTTCTTGGGTTGCCTGTAATGTGTTAAAGAATCCTAGGACCTATATAAAACTTTTTGGGTTACTGGAGTCACAGCTATAAAACAGCTGCTAGATACTGAGTCTGAGAATTTCAAAATTGTTTGTTTTCCTTTTTTTTTTGAGGAGACAACAATCATATTTGAACAATATAATATCAATTATTGAATATCTAATCTTTATCTAATTATCTAATAATTTTTCCTGATAGGAACTCTCCCTCACATCTTTTTACCTTATATCAAATTATAAATCGCTACATTTTGGTGTATTCAGCTCCACACTGATGAAAATACCAGTATGTCATCACATGAGGTTAAAATATTTTGTTAAATTTTGTAATTTGTTCATAAGGCAATCCTCAAGCAAGTTGGAGAGCAGGATTTAAAATCCAAGATACTTCTTCAAGTATCTTATTAAACACATCCTGTTTTATTTGTATGCCAAGATTATGCCAACTCTTTTATCTGTGATATCTGTCAAGACACAGACGACAAGCCTGTTTTTTGTTTTTCAGTGTCCTTAGGCCTAAAGGATGCAGGAGTGAAAAAAAAATAAGCAAACCTTGAAAAAAAGAATACTTTAAGACCTCTCTTCCTCTGCACTGTAGGATTTTCTATATGTGTTGAAGGGCTATTTCACCTAATAAACTCCTCCTTTGCATATATTTTCATTATAACTTGAATTGTTATTGCTTCCAGACTAAGCTTGTACTATTAAGTTAATAAACTTACTGTCCTATATTCAGCTTTTGAGGAACTGGTAATTAAAAATTTAATTTTTTAAATACTTCATTTTCCTGCACATATATTCTTACATAGGGAATGATTTATTCAGTTATTTAAAATAAAAAGAATGGCTCAAAACCTGTTGGATAAGCTGCTCAACTAACAAAAATCGCGTTAAAAAATCATCCTCATGTGCATCTTATGTATCTGTGTATTCATAAGACTTATGTGCAAATCACAACTTATGGAGGAATACTGAAAGTTTGAAGCCCTAGAGAAAAATGGATAGAACCTCAAGAAAAAGGGCAATTCAAAAGATGCAGATTACACCTGTTCAAGCTGTTTGCTAAGTATGTTGCAGGTTACTCTAATATGTTTCTTACTGCATGTGATGTTTTCTTACAAATTACCTGTAAGGCATTTACTGGTTTTTGTATTAATATAAAACCCAGTTTTAGATAAGCAACAGTTAAGTGGATTTTTTTCTATAGTTATTTTTTTTCTAGAAGGATACTTCTGTTTTGGCTTTGTTTTTTTAAACTTTTCTATGAATCCCAGCATTCAGTAACATTGAATCTTTAAAGAAATTGGAAGATAAATGATTTTCATTTTTGGTATCATTAGGTTATGCTTAGAGTCTTTAATGTTTTGTAATGCTGCATGTATAGGTAATTATGTGTGGATTTACTAGTGAGAAAAAAGTGTATAAACACATGTATACAGTACATAGAATTTAAGTAGCTGGTATGAATAATATGATAGAGTAATTCTATATGAAAGCATAGAATGAGTGATGCGCAAAACTGAACATACTAGGGCTGAAAACAATATTAAGATAACCAAGAGGTATTTATTTAGCAGTAAAAGCTGGCTTTTTGCCATTTATGTAAGCCATTTAACAGTAATAAATGACCACTATTAGAAAAATTAATCATTCCAGCTTCTGAAAAAACCTTACTTAGGCTACTAATAACTGCAAAGTCATAGCAGTATTATCTCTTACCTGGTCCTTAATTTCAAGCTCCCTTATAGTTTTTGTTCTGTACTCTCTGAGCTCCTTTTCTGCCTCATCCTTCTTCATTTTGGTTTGATTCAACTGATAGCGCATTTCTCCACACACCTGTTAGATTACACAGACAACATGATCTGTTAGCTTGAAGAATCCATAGACCAGGGTTTCCAATTAGATCTTTTGGTGCCCTCTACAGGTCATTGAAATGCAACATATTTTTAATTTAGATGGTTTAGGTCGACAAATGGTAAATATTTTTACATGGAAAGGTGGATCTGAATTCTCTGTATAGTCATTAACTCTGGTATATTCAGTTCCTTCTAGATTCAAATATATTTGGATCAAAATTTTGCTAAATATAAATGCTTATGTTGCAAATATATATCACTACAGTTAAATGACAGTTGCTGGTTTTGTACTTCTCTCATTCTCTGTAAAATCCCAAGAAAGTCTATGTTAACACTTTAAAAACCTAGAAGTAAAGCATCTATTACATTGCTAAATAAAAGTGCATTTTAACTTGTCAATTTTACGCTGTCGACATTTTTTATACTGTTGAAAGAAATTGTTTAAATGCTAACACAATAATTTTCAAAGTTTGATCATAGCATTACAAACTTACTGCAAGCTAAAGATAAATTCTTAAAAAAAAAAAGCCTAATTAAAATAGATACATGGTCCAGAAGAAATGGATTAATACAACATTTCAGGAAATCACTTCTACGCAGGACAATTACACTCTGCTGTTGGAGTGTTTGTTGTATTACCTCCTCAATCCTTTCCATCTGGTAGTTCTAGTTCAGAGGATATGTGAAGGGGTTAGGAGAAAGTGAAAGAAATAAAAAACCAAACCAAAACAAAACCAGAAGATCACTAACCTCTTTCATATAACTTTACTGCTGTGCAGGGTTGTTATTCTTCCAATTTTCAATCTAAGCTGTTCTCTTTTTGTCCTTATCCTGTGCCATCACCTCCAATTTGTGCCTGTTCATTTCACCTTCATTAACCAACCGAATACATGCACATTCCTTAGTGAGAATGCAAATGTGCTTCCTCATAGTTCCACTTAGTCAACTTTCTTTCCAACTCACTCTAATTTCCTGCCTTGCTTATATTCTTTCAGCACTTGCTCCTTAAATGTACACCCTTTTAATTTGCTGCTACAAATCCTCTGTGCTTCTCAAAAACATTCTCACATATTTTACAACCCCAACTAATTTCTGTTTCTCAGTCTTATATCTCTTCTCATTTTGACTTTTTTTCTCCTTTAAAAAAAAGTAGAGGAAAAGTAAATATTACTGGAATGAAGGCACTCTAGGAAAAAACTAAACCAACTGTTATAACTTTTAATAAGTAGCATCACTTATGAATTTAAACGACAGCTTGTGAATCTACCCATTGCATATAACGCAAAGCAGCAAATGCTTTGAAGAATGGCAAAGTTCTAAAGCATTTTTTTAAATACAAAAGTATTATATGCAACTAAAATAATCTTGAGATGCAGCTGTATAGCTTGCAAATCCCGGATTTCTACCTCCTCCTTCCTTCATCTGAAGGATGTAATGAAATGCAATATGTCACTTCCTCCAAGTGAAATGAAAAAAACACAGCAATCCTTGCCTTCAGCTCCTCCACACACTGTACAAAGGGAATAACACAGAAGATTCAGCAGATGGTGCTGTCCTAATAATGGATTTTTCAGTCTCCTCAAGAATGAAGGAAACAGATCCTCACATCATATTTTCTTTCCCTGATTTCTGGTGCATGAAGAAAAACAGTATTTTGGATAAAACTCCAAACAAAAGTGTTGCTATTTTCTGTTTTTAATAATGGTAAACTGAGTCTGGAAATGAGTCAAGATTCACAAGCAAGGATGTCACATAGCCATTGAAAATGTCAGGGTGATGCACGTAGTCCTGTCAGTCAGGTCAGTGGCTGGTAGGTTCCTCCAAGATTTTCAAGACTTCTTAGTTTAGTACAGGGACAAAAATGAAGTTTTCCAATCTCTCAGGACAGTGAAATTAATAGACTACTCTAAGGTGAATACCTATTCACCTTTGCATTAACATGAACTGAAGCAGAGACTGGAACCACAGTATCATCTCCAGAGAGGTAACTTCAAATTGGTAGGGTACAAAATTGCTCTTTTCAAGCCTATGAATATTTGTACCTCTTTCACCATCTCCTCACCCCTGTAAGTGGTGCTAGTCATTTGTGAACCCAGTCCGAAAGACCAAAAGTGTGTTTCAGAATTCGTAACTCAAACCATTCTGACATTTTTAAAATACTCATTTGTCTTCCAATCAAAATTAAAATAAAGTTTCCAGTAAGTTGGGATGACTTTTTGCTGTAAATTTTCTGCAATACTTTTGCCTCTTTCTATCAGCCAGTGCAGCAGGGGAAGACAGGAACTGTTGAAAACCTCTCCTGAACTCTCTAGAGGCCCAAAGAATAAATTGCTCCTCAAATCCTTGCAGTTAACAACTGGGGAGGTAGTATGGGCCCTGGGATTATTGGTAAGGAATATAGACATTTCAAGAGGATATAACAAATATTGTTTTCAATTTCTCATGTTATGACCCTCGTTAAGTCTCTGATCTATTGAGAAATGTGCAAAAGAAAGCACCCAAGAGTCTTACACCTACACAAGATGCTTGTTAAGCTGTAACTCTTAACTAGAAGGTGTCTTTGTAAGAGCTGTACTAACAATACTACTGAATTAAGCAGTATCCTACATAAACAGTCTAAAGGAAAGAACTTGAAAAACGGTGATTTGATATAGCTCCCCTTATTTTAGCACTGCAAGTCACACAGGTAGCAAGTCACACAGGAGCAACTGCTGTTGTCTCACTCAGACCATACTCAATTCCTTACTGAAACACTGGGATAGTGTTTTAAATAGTGATCCTCATAGGCTACAAAGTAGAAAACTTAGTTTCTGCATGACAAAGTGACTTGGGAACGCAAAAAGTTATTTTTTCACTCCTGCAATTGGGATAGCCTGTAGTGCCTCTGGGATATTGAGATGAAGTCTGCAGTTACCACACATTCCTTACCAAAACAGAGGAAAACGGACAAGGTAAAAATTCTCTTCTTTCAGGTCACAATGACAGGGAAAGCCAAACTCAGTACTTCTTTATAAATGTGCTTACCTTATTCATTTCCATTTCATGAGATGCAAGCTGACACTGGGATTCTTCTAACTGGTTAACTAGGGAATTCTTTTCCCTTGTAATTCTCTCTGCTTGAGCCTCCAAAACAGCTACATCCTTAGACAAAGCTGTCACCTGAAAAAGTCCAAGAACACTGTAATGATGCAGTCTGACCAGCCACAGATCAAACTCTTGTGGAACTTTCTCCTCAAAAGCAACTGTATGTAGACAAAATACATACCATTAAAAATGTAATAGAAAATCAAGCATGTACAATAAAAATATATCCTATATTATTATAACAGAATATGGCTGTTTATTTTATTAATGGGGTCACTATTTTTAATTTATTTATCATACAGTAGTTTATTTAAAACTTTTCACTGGCTGCACTAGTCTCCAGGACTTGTTAATATGGACAAGGTGTCAAAAGAAGCTGGCTACATTAGTTTTGCAGTGTAAGAGTACTATTTAACACCGCCTTATCCATCCTTACGTAGATTGATTCAAACCAAATCATGTTCCCTCACCTTAAGAAAACTGTTCTTGCAACCACAGATCTTAAATTTTCAAGTTCAGAAAACATTTCAACGCTATAGATCAAAGCATACTGTTGTGCAAAACCATAGAAATAGTACATTAAAAATTCTAATGTAATTCAGATTAAATTTTGCTGAATGATTTAAAAATGTAGCAATAAAACAGAGACAGTGAATCTTCAGCTATTTAGCCCTGAAGTTTACTAATAAAAGTGGAAATAATAGTGTCTGACAGTTCTAAGTTAACTTCCAGAAATTCAAAGCCAAAGCTAGAGGATTATATATTCATAATTATTTTTCCCTCATTTTATACATCCACCTGATTTATGTGTCATGCCAACTCTCCCCTTCAAACAAACCATTTCATAAAGTACGCAGATATTCAGATGAATCTTGACTTCATCCACAGTATATCATTTCTACCACCTCATAATCCTAAACCATAAAAGTAGTTAATCATACAAAGGTGTAAATCATTAACACAGGCCATCATTTTCTACCAAGTCATCCTGCATCTTTAATTACCAGGCCTGACATCATCATAGTGTCACTATATGTCATTTAATGTATATGCAGGATTTTTAAAAAAGACTACTTAAAATGGGAATTGGTTCCAGTAAAACACATCTCGGTGGGTGGGTGATAAAATACAAACTAATGGGATGACATGGAGTGAAATAGTCTACCAAAAAAAAGTATGAAATGCTTGTCTAATAGGCTGTATTTTGGAGTGAATACACTGCTTTAAAGCAACTATGTAACAAAAAAACCCAAACTTAATAAAAGGGATAACTTCTAATAGATAGCAGGGGGTCAAAAAAGGAATTGCTTAACAATGTCTCTGTGGAAGGTTAATTTTTTAATTTCAGTTTCCCTGGCAACAGATCACTGATGATCAGTTCATGTACTTAAATATCACTTAGTCCCTATCACTGTGCTTAATACCCGTTTTTGTATCTGGAATTGGAGTCAAAGATGTTTTTTTATACATACTTAAATGGCTTATTTTGCTCAGTCTGTGCTCTCTGGATTTTTAGAAATAAATCATAAAACTTAGTCCCAAAAAAATAAGAAAACATCTACAATCAGGAGAGAAATTCACTCTATTGTTTTCAAACCTCCACCAGAAAAGGTTGAAGACGTTGAAGATCAAACAAGTGTGAAAACCACTAATTCATTAAGTATTTATCTCTCTACATTTCTTTCCATTTCAATCACCTTATAAATGTCTCCCCTATCACAGGCTTACTGCTGTTAGCTTGAGCTTTCCTCTGTAGACTCCACTGGGCAGAAAACCTTCATGTTTTATACTCAAATTACAGCAGTATCTAGAAGTCTAAAACAAGGTTATCAAGACTATCACAATGGTCGCAGCATAAATGATGAGACAGATTCTATCTCAGGGAGTTTATAAACATTAGTAAAAGTGAGAAAAGAGATTCCAACACATTTCTGCAGGTGGGAAAACTAAACATATGACAAGATCACTTTGAGATTATGATATTGTAACATTAATGTATATATAAGATCAAAGTAGCAAAGAATCATAAATTTGACAAGTGCTAACTTCTGAGTGCTTGCCTTGGCAAACAAAAATTTTTTTTAAAGAGCTAGATACAAACCTTGCATGACATTACTTAACCCTTTCTTACTCTGACACAGTGCATTAAAAATATTACGCAAACTAAAATAAAGTGCATTACATCAACAGTCTAGTATGAACCTAGTGACATAGCACAAAACCCAGTTATTCAAACTCAAAGGATCACTTATCTACTGCTTTAAAGAAATGGTAGAAGTGACTGAGCTCTCATACCCAAAACTAAAAACAAAAGACAAGCAAACGAAGTTTAAAGAGGATGATAAACTCACTGTAATACATGAACAGAAAAAGAACCAACTCATACCATTGCTGCCAAGTCCTCCCTTTCCTTCTTCATTTCTCGCCGCAGTGCTTCTTTCTCATTAGCCCTCTTATCTACCTGGGCAGCCAACTCCTTTTCAAGATAATTCTTCTGTCGTTCCATCTCACTTTTCAGTTGCTCACAGTGGACTAGAGCCTAAAAAACCCCAATTTGCTTAAGTGAAAGAAGCCTAAAATTTTTAAACAAACACGGTATTTATCTAATACCTTCAAAGAAACCAGTTTGCTATTAGAAATGTCTTTTTTTTTTTAATGTCGTTATTATGATGCTTATACATATCCTATTGTGTTTACATCTAGAATAGGATTAACAAAATGAAAACAGATATATATGTTTGCAGGTATATACATGCCTTACTGTACCTGAGAAATTTAATTGCTTTTAGGAATCATGGCAAAGATGGACGCATTTTTCTGTGTGTATTTTCCAAATAAGTAGCTGTTCTAAAACTATGATTATTTGCCTTCCATTTAAAATTTGAAATTCCTGAATGCACATCACTAGAATCAGCCTCCAGAATTTGACTTCTTGCAAATACAGTGGTTACTGTCTGACTAAAGAACTAAAGGAAAAATAAATAAAATGTATGCACTTCCACTTTGGCTCCTTCTGAAGTGAATTACTGAGTGCAGAACGGTAAGAAACCTGAAAGCAATCAGTAAAGATACAAAAAAAGTTTGACAAATAAGTTTCAGGTTTGTCAAAAATTAATTCTACTAAATACCTCATAAAGTACTGCTTAATTTCAAGTGCTAAAACACAGGGTTATAGATGGGTTTTCTATCAAAAAAGAAGAAACATAGGTTCAAGAACACTCTCAAAACACTGTCTTCACTATCTTCCAAAAATGCTAGGGAAAAGAGAAGATATTTATCCATTTATGCTGCTTTGTCTCTGCCAAAGTGTAGAATTTGAGTATTTTGTCAGTTTAAATCAGAAATAGACTACTCCGTTACAAGTAAATTCAAGTACTCAAAGTACCCTGAAGGGAGCTTTGACAACCTACAAATAAACTAGATTTAATTTCAACATTTCACTGATAGCCAGCATATTCTCTTTCAAAGAAGCAAGAGTAGCCTCCCTTTAGGAACTCTAACTTACTACTCTTTATTTTCAATTTTTTTTTTTAGCTGCTTATTTTTTTTACTCAAAGCCAATTCCCTGTGTTCAATTGTTTTGGCTTTGGACTGTTCATGAGGGGAGCAAGTTAAACCATGTTTTTTTAGAAAATGCTCTAACAGTCTCCATTAGTTTTATGGCAATTCTGTGGGACCCTCTTCAGTGCTCCCTTTCCTATCACAAGTCTACAGTTGTGAGAGAATCTCTCTGTTATGGCATAGAATCCTTTTCTGTAGGAAAGATTCATCAACTTCAGCAAATAATTGCCTGCATAAAACTGTGTAGCTTGGTAGACATCTAAACCAATGCCACTCAAGAAGAAAGTAGTTGCATTAGCTGCATTTCAAGAAGAAATGTGTATTTTGTTAGTTTCACTCTTCTGACTACATAATGACCAGTACAAAAAACTATTCTTTTATGACATTTGTGTTGAAAATATATTCCTAATTTTGCTTCAGCTATGTGAACTTAAACATAACAGATCTCCTTCCTACTCTCTACAAGAAGCAAGGGACCACAAACTACAGAGACTACCAAAAGACAAGAAGAAATGGTGGTTTTAAATTATATGCACCTGAAGCTAGACTTTGGGTCAACAGGCTGATGAAATTACAATTATAGTATATATAAGATTAATGTGTTAACTTCCCACTTTTGGTGTGTGGACTGTTCTGTGGGATTCCATGCCAGTTATAAAGAAAAACAGCACTTAAGAGTAGAATAGGACTGTGAAAAAAAAGGATGGTTTGTACTTTCCAAGAGGAGTACTAGTACTTGTAAAAAGGCAAAATTAATGCAGTGTAAGTAAATTTTTTCCTGTTCCCTCATATTAAAACAGTTTTGGAGCATGAAAAAAACCCAGACTACTATTCAGCCTTGCAGACAAACAGGTAGCACATCACACAATCACAAGCACACACTCGTCTCTCACAGCACTGGAAAAATGACACCAATTTCACCAATATCAACAGAATAATTATATCAATCTTGTTTGCATACAATTACAAAAACCAAACCAAAGCAAATCTCTCTCAATTCCACAGTAATTCACTAATAGTACAGTAGATGTCACTAACAATCAAGGAAATAATTTAGGTCACTATAGATTGATCATGCGCAGAAATAGGGCTAACACAAGCATTACATCAAAACTAGCTTTATCATTATTATTTACATAGCACTAGAAGTTTCTCACAGGTAGCATTAGACAAGACTTCTCATCTTTAAAAAGCTCTGAGAGTCAACCAGCTCTTGCACTGCTCTCATCTGAGGCAAAAAAGAATTGTTTGTAAGCATTTTAATTGTTCTTTCCAGAGTAGGTCAGAAATGTGATGTCAAAATGACCCTCTTACATATCATGAATATCTTTGAAAATTCTACAACTCAATATGTATTGCCTAGCTGTGAAACTACATCAATGACAAAATGCAGCACTCCTCATACTATTGATGAGAATTTAGGAACTTGAATACAGAATTCTAATTACTGCTCAGAAACAGTCACATGGTGCAGTTGTTCTAAATCTACATTATATCAACATATGACAAAAGTCTTATGTATGTCTCTCATTAGCATGAAAACTAACATTTGCATTAGATCTGAACACTAAAAACTCTAATTTCATGATGGAATTACCTTTGTTTTTTCAAAATTGGCCTCTTCTGCCATTTGCACAGCATGTTCAACTTGCTTACAAGCATTAGATTCTCTTTGCTGAATCTCTTTCATGCTTTGTCTCACTGAAACAAGTGCATCCATCAAGTCATCTCTTTCTCTGCATAGTAAAAAAAGCAACCCAGATATTTCTTCCGTATATTTTTGTAAGAGAAAAAAAAACCCAAACAGGAACACCAAATATAAAATATAAACAGGTTAGAGATCTAAGGATGGTAAGCAAAGCAAGACTAAAACCCATGAGTGAAAGAGAGCATACTCCAATCTTGGCAGATACTGAAAATACCCTTTGCTTGACAACCAGTCCTTCTTTCCGAAGGATGGACCATCAGAGAAACTGGCAGTAAAGAGAGCAGATATCAAGTCATTGATGTATGGAAGCCGAGCACATTCTGTTGACATAACAAAACGGGGATCCATGCAAATAGAAAAAAAGGCAATATGGAATTCCAATGCCATTAAAAGTAAAAGAGGGGAAAAAATAATAAAAAGGCTAGGGATCAACAAATAATTGCTAAGTATATCTGTTGGGGGTTAGGTGTCCCTTTTCTCTTCTTTCTCAGCTAGTGGAATTTTTCC
>VWYI01059432.1:0-11760 GCA_013399455.1 Anthoscopus minutus
ACGGAAAAAAAACATGTAACCCCCAACAGTTACAAACAGTCGCCTTGTCCAGAGGACCTTAGAGAATCCTGTTTGGATGTCAAGGCTCCCACCTTAACATTGCTTGCAAACAAAAGAAGCAAAATGGCATTTTTAAATTTTTTTCCTCAGAGGACATTAGTGTTTCTTACAGGAATATAAACCCTATATAAGTGGATGAGAGACAGAGAAAAGACATGGACGAAATTAATGAGTTTATGCTGCTTTTTATTAAAGTAAGAGAAAAAAAGTAAACAGACTTGGGCAATCCTGAAGTATACAGGTCCAATGCACTCAAGATAACCAAAGTATAAAAATGATCCATAACCATTATAAAAACCCTATTCTCTTTTAAAATATGCCTAGCCATTATCTCAGTTCTTTCTTTCTGGAAACAATGCTGGCATCAGACCCAAATGTGGATTAAGCTTTAACATCAGACAACATATAAACAATAGTCATTCATTAACCCCTGCAGCTGTAATGAACCAGAACATACCAGGTATTGATTACTGAACAGAAACTTCTAAATATACAAACCCAGAACCTCTGTTGGAAACAGCACAGGTATCCCACAATAGGTATAGATGAAAAAAAATTTACCTCCTGCTTTGTGGAGCCAGTGAAAGGGTTGCCATTTTAATTTCTATCATACTTTATTACAGACAATTATGACATACCTGTGTGCCCATAAGTGAAGTGCTGCTATATCTAGACTTGGATTTACTGCCATAATTGTGGCAGAGCATTTTAAAGCTACCCCGACCGTTACTATGATTTTACAGACCTCAGTGCTTACATTTCATCAGTGCCTTAGGCTCAAGCCAGCTCAAGTTGCAACAAGTGCTCTGCAAACCCTTAGAAAATAACAATTCCTGCTTCTCAGAGCCCATAGTGTTATGCCTTGTAGGAAAAATTATAGCAGAACAAGGACACGATGTTTTATATGAAGCATACTTGCACAACCTAGCTCAGAGTAAGCAGACAGTGACCTTGAAACTGCCTGGAAAATAAAAGATAGAACAGGCAGTGAGGTGATAAACAAAGAAAGGAATGCAAAAACAAGGGGCACGGTTCACAGGATGGGGGGCAGAGACGGACGCAATATTTGAATATAGCCATTCACATAGAAGTATATTGTAAACAAGTTAGTTTTAACCAATAGTAGATTGTTTTGCCTCTGGAACCCTGGAAAAGCTCTATAAGAATGCATCTATCTGGGTAATAAAGCGAAGCTCACCATTGTTACCCCCATGGGGACTGACTGAGTATTCCATCGGATTCTTTTCTATAAAGCCTAGCTAGGCAACACCATGACATTTAATGGCTTTTAGGCTCCAATTCCTTTTAAGCTTGCTGGCCAATGCCTTGATCTTTCCATCCTTGCACATTGGAGTGCTTTTTTACAGGAACACATTAAGTTTTTCCTGCTGAACACATTGTTCAAAGGAAAACAGTCTGTTGCCTAAAACATGCAACAGCAAACCCAGAAGTTCAGGGGTTGGTTAGAGAAGTAAACCCCAAAATTCATCTCATGTGGTGCTCTACCCTATCTTTAAACTGTAGAGGACAGACCCTCAGATCCTCACTCCTGGTAAACTATCAGCATTTCACAGGAGTCCTTAATGCAACTGTGAGGTCCTCCAGGTCAGGGTTTGCCTCAAGATGCTTTATCTCAGGTTAAAATAGAAACTGAGCAGAGCTCATGTAAAGGCATTTTAAACCTGGTACAGAAAGATATTCACACTTGACAATACTCTGTCAAGAGCAGTGAGAGGTTACTCTGCCCTCTTACATGTACACACTGCTTATCCTCTTGGCAAAGTAACAATCCAGACACTGTTTGTGGTTATGGAAGTCTTCCAGCTTAAACAGCCTTGGGTAGAAAGTGCAGATTAAAAGAGTTTTCAGGGCACTTCTCTCCCTTCTTCACCTGTACGTGTACACCACTGGGCACTGCTCAGGACTAAGAAAATCAAACACCTGTAGAGACTTCTAAATTTCAGCTTAGCTGTGAGGCCAGTTCTTTCTCATGACAACTGAATATTTACTACATTGTACTACACACAGAGGCCTAGTCAGGCAACAAGGACTTTTTTGGTGTATATGATGTCACACATGTCTACTTTCTCTCACGTGAATTTATACATTAAAATTAATTTCTACTGTTGAAACTGAAGATACACACTTCAGCATACACTTCAGACAAGCGGAGAACTAAAAAAGACAACAAAATGAAAAACACTGCATTACAGTTTAAAAAAAATCAGAATTACTTTACAAAACCAGAGAAATAAAATGTGACCAGTATAATCACAACACAGTCATTCTGTAAAGGAAATATTTCCTGGTGCCTTGGCCTCATGTCAATGGCCCCATCTTGTGTCCTAGGTATTTTTAAAGCCGACTTTACACAGTAAATAAGGATGGAGGTAGGGAAGAGAAAGAGAAAAACACCCCATCAGACTCCTCTTAGGAAAATAAGACTTAATTTAAAAGTCTGCCATTTCTTTGCTCTTAATTAGGACTAACACAGCTGTTAATAAGCTTCTGATTGATAGTAAACTTGATGCCTGCACAGAAAACTACTTACTTGGTTCTAAGATGCTGATAGCTTCATACAGAAAAAAGATTCTGTTTTGTAATTGTGCATAATGTTAATATTTGAAACATCCTTAAGGATGATTGTACCTATTAAAATTTCATATCTGAAATGAGAAATAAATGAATTGGTGTTGCATTTTTAAAGGATCAGATTACTGTTGATTAAAGCTTTGTCTACACTTGAAATTTCCCAGTAGAACAGCTCTACTGGTGGTTGTAATAATAGGAGAACAAGCAGAGAGAGGCTGCCAGTGACTGCTATTAAAATTACAATGTCATACAGACCTGATCTTTAATGGGTTATAATGTGGCTGTAGCACTTAATACAGCAAACCTCGCTGCTGCTACTGAGGGTGAACTAGGAAAAAAATGGAACAAAAACCCAGTACAGAGGCAGTTGGGAAGTTAGTGTTTGTCAGCAGAGCTGAGGTACAGTTTGGAGTATTTATCCAGGATTCTTCCACAAAGACTCACCCTGCCTGAGAAATTAAATATCAAGCAATAATAAGTGAAGGGGAAGTTGAAGGACAGAGCAAGGCAGCAAAAGATGAGTAAAATAATTTGGAAGAAAAGGAAGGAAGCATTTGGGAATGGTAAACTTCATAGGAATAGCAGGGAAGAGAAAGAGGCCTCTAGAGGAAACAGATAAATAAGAAAATCCCATGCAATCTACTTTTAATTTTTCAATAGTACTCCTCCATATAACAAATACAGAGAAGAGACTAAAATAAGCTCTGAAGGTTGAAAGGGAAATACAGAGAAAAGCCATATCAAAAGCAGAAACAAGAATGGGATTTCTGGAAAAAAAAGAGAAATCTTTTGACAAATGAAAAAAAAATCAACTGAGGAAATGAAGGTATTGAAAAGCAGCAAAAAAGAGGATAAAGGGGGAAAAGGGGATAAGGAAGAAAAAGGAAAAATACATGAAGCTTACTGTAAGAGCTGTCTTTTGTTTAACAAGAGGTTTAATGCTAGAAGTCACTGACAGAAAGAAAGTTTGTTCTCAAGCATTTGGGGCGATGAGGTTTACTCTTCCTCGCTTCCTGCACAAGCTCAACCATTCAGCACCTCCCAACTGTTCCAATCTGGCAACATCATCTTTGAGATACTTCCAACCTATTTCCTAATTCCTCATTCCCTTCTTTGCCTGACATAAGACACCTCTGTGCAGGAGACAGGTCACAGCCATGGATCTGACAGGCGGCTGCCTTCTCTCCTGTAAGTCCCAGAGAGCTCCACTGCAGCTCACCAAAGCCCACTGATACGTCAGGCATACATGAGACTACCAGGGTAATGCAGGGTATACAAACAGTCTGTGGCAAAGAACATGAGGAGCTGTAGGGACAAAATTGTACTGAACCAAAAGAGGACAGCACACCAAATAAATCCTGGAGTGTGGAGGAAATGAGAAGTCACAAGAAGATCAAGTGAGATAGAAGTTAATTCTTTGGGTTTGGGAGCCAGTCAGAAAAGCTGTTCTCTAACCAAGATGCCTTAAAATCGACAGAGATGGGAAATGAATTAACACTTCAGGATAGAAGAATGTACCATGAAAGGTAAATACTTCACTCTCTAAAGGCAAATTACACTTACTGTGTTCTGCTAGTGCTGTAAAAATGGCATAGCCCTTTGATGTGAGGCAGTGCATTTCCAAGCTCCCTTGGTTTGAAAGAGCACGGGTGGTACCAAACGTCAACATATCTGCTGGGATTCTGAAAATTTCATCACTCTTCCAAAAAAGTGCTCTTGGCAACAGAATACCAGCACTGGGCAACACCGTGCCCCAAGTTTGCTGCTGTGCAAGGGCAGTGATTGGGTAGGACTGCCACGAGGTGGGCTGAGGATGCTGCCACTGCAGTAATAGGGAGTCCAGAGGTGCCCCACAAGTGACTCTCACTAAATGAAAGGAATGAGCAGCGTCACCTGCCAGCTGAGAAGGTAGTTATCCAGGCCACACTCTGACCTGCCATCTTGGTGCCATGAGAACCAGAAAGTAGTTGGGACTTTGTAAAAGGTTTGAAGCACATCAAATAAAAACAGTGTGACTGTTACAACTCATAAGTGAAGTTGACTTTGCTACAGAGTGGGTGCACAACAAAAAGAGAAAAAAAGAGGACAGCTTTCTACTTAAAGTGAAAATATTACTGAATTCTGTCAGAAGAATATAGAAATCTGTGGCTTAGACTCACTGCATTTTGTAGAACACATTTTTTTTCTCCTCAACAGGCTTGACTTTGTTCTGATCTGAAAAACAGAAACTAGATCAATCCTCCCAAAAGGTGCCTGATTATACATATAGCTATGTTATACAGTGAGGCATACAATGAGAGGCATATATTACCCTTTCAATATTATTTGATGTCAAAAAGCTCTTCCTTAGTTTACTGTAAATAAAATCTCTCCAAGTGTTCACATATGTACAGTTAATATTTTGGCTCTGTAACAGAATTAAAATCAAGGCTGTAAAGATTGTAAGAGGAATTTCAATTCAATTTCAGTTTCAATTGGGAGATTAGAAGGTATTTAAATAGGTGGTATTTCCTCAAACTGATATTCTCAGCAAAATTTCTTGAATAAGCAATAAGTCAGATTGTACATATATTTAAGGAAATGTTTTCAACCAAAAGCGTGCATAATTTGCTCACATCATGTGCCACAATGCCAGTTTACTGGCAAGACCTGTCCTTAGAGAGTGGTTTTTCTTTAGAACAGTAAATCACATTGCAATTTACACTTAGGTATAATAAACCTAAGCCAAATGGTAGCTCATCCTTCGAAAATGAAGATTAATTAACTTGTAAAGGCCATTACTCTAACACCTGTTTTATTTAATCAACAAACCAGAATTTCAGTAGTGAGAACCCCAGAATTCTATTGTGCTTTAAAGGACATCTCTTGTTTGTGCAGTTTAATGTAAGTTCTGCTCAAAAATAAGCAATTGAAAGCAACCTAAAATAGCAGTAACAAATTCCAAAGACTGAAGCACTTGTGTTAAAATGCCTCAAGCAAATTTATAAGCAATTTCCTAGAATATTCTCTGAGTGTGAAGCATGCAGTTATCAGGAATCCTCATTGCAGATTCTGGCCTCATCACACAGAGGTACCCCCTCCCCCAGTGTTTGTAACAAAAGTTACAAAAAGAAGTAAAAGCAAGTAAAACACAACAAAATGGATTTGTGAAAGAAAATTGCCTACCTGGCATGGTGTCTATTAGTACAGAATAAATAAATTACATACATTTTAGACAATTTTATAATTTGTACTCTGACAGGTTAGGAGTTCACACTGCTGTAAGATTTTCTTCAGTGCTAAATGAAAGCTAAAGCTTTCTGATTACAGGGTTCAGGGAAGTAAAGAGACAAAACACTTCAGGATATATTTGTCCATCTTTATATAGTTTGCTCATTTTGGCACAAGTAATAGTTGTTTACACTTGAGCTGTTCAAAGTCGATAGATGTCCTATGATTTCTATTTGACTGTGAGTGAGACAGCAGACTTCAGGAGGCTTTTATCTCCCAGTTTCTGGGTGGAAGACACCAAGAACATGTCAAATTCTCCCTCCTTTTCTTGGAAATACCGATTCTGCTCTGAACTTTATACAAGAGATACTGATCTACCTTCAGGGGGTTGCAATTTAAAAAAAAAAAAGACTACAATGTTATAAATACACTAAACAGGTGGGAAGAATACAGATATGAATCAAGTACCATAATAGAGAAGAATTACAAAATAATATTCTAACGTAATTCTACTCTAATATATATATCATAAAATATGCAAAACTAAGATCATGCAGAAATAAAATAATTAAAACAGGTAAATTTAAATATTCCCTGCAATACACAGAGACAAGCTTCTTGTCTTTAAATTTTAAATCCAATCTTTGAGACAAAACTTTTTCTTGCTTTAAGAAATGTAAACGACCTTTTTCTTTATTTTAATTTTCACTAACTAGGCTTCTTAATCAAAATGGCAGACATTGCCTTATCACAATATTCAAACACAGCAGAGAATGGTATTTATTCTCTATTATAAAAACAAGAGATGGAGACTTGTATCTTCATCACTCACAAAAAATATATTCTTTGGTATCTTTGGTCTCTTTTGTGGTTAAAATTCAATCAAGATAGGCTCAGTGGTCTTCATGGGATGAAATTCAACTTTTTGCCATTAGATTTATCTCTTCAGAGAACAAGACAAACCTAGCAAAACAGCTGCATATTCCTTGGTACAGATCTTTAATTGATAAGAATCAGTGATTTAAGTAATAGTCATAATAATGATTTATACCTGCTGGGAAGGTAAGACTTTTTCCTCAGCACAATGACAATTTCTTAACTTTCAAAAATGTCATTCTCTGAACACTCCCGCTAACTCAAATAATATTCAGTACTAACAAGGAAAGTAGTCTGATAATTTTAAAGCTGAAAATCCCACTCCTAAACAGTTAGGAACTCAAGTTTCTAAGCACCCTGGCCACCTCCAGTGAAAAAAAATACTGGCTCAGTGAGAGAGAAAACAAATAAAATTGTATATTTAGGAAAAAGTAATCCAAAGCAGATCTTCCTGATGCTCAGGGTGATCCAAGTGGCAGCCACCAGTCAGGACAGCAATCTTGGGGTCACTAGTTTAGTGAGAAGGTTACTGAGGAGAGATATGACTGAGATTTTACTTTGTAGTGAATGTGAGCTTTTTTGCCACATCTTGTACTCCTTGAAAAAAGGGCCATCTGATGAATAGATTAGGAGATAATTTTAAAACAGAAAAGACGAAAGTATTTATTTACTCATTAAATAGTGCATTTCTGGATCTTACAGCCATGGGCAGCTGCAGAGGCAGATGGCATCAGCATATTCAACAAGGAATCAGGAATATTCATTGACAACAGGGCCATGATGAATGCTAACAGGAGTATGTTGGAATGTGTCTTCTCACAGCCTTAAGGATAATTCTGAATAATGGGGTACTAAATGAAAGGAAGTATCCAGGCTTGGGGTTACATGGGAGGAAACAGCCAGGCTTGAATATTCTCCCTAAATAGGATTTCCTCTCATCATTATCAGAGAGAGCACTGACATAGATGATCTCATCCCATAAGTAATTTCTTATCTTTTAGGGTTTTTTTTCTATTTTGCTATGACTTCCTGCATAAAAGAACCTTCATCATCTCTACTTCTTCAGGAACCGTTTCTGAGAATACTTTCCAGTGCTTTTGGGAAAGGAACCTCAGCTCTTTCTATAAAAATAAAAAGAAAACCCAGAGTCAGAGGATGACTGAGATTTTCCACTATCCCTGCTTCTCCCTGTTTCTGTACCTATGCATGTTTCTTTACGTTATTGAGCAAATGAATGTGGCCAGACAACACTCCCATTTTATTGAGCCTAATCCATTCTGGGTAGTGCAACAATCTATGGATACCGAAGGAACAATTATTTTTAAATTGATCAGATATCTGTTCTCTCAGATCACATTGAATGATCTGAAATCATTTTGGCTTTATTACCTTGGCTACTCAGTAAAGCTGGCAATTCCATATCTGAAAGGTTGGAAAGGCAAGCACATGCTACATGAAAAGGTTATACACAACTCTGAAAACTAGAGTTGCCTTGCTGTTTATTTTTTAAGAGATAATATTTGGCATTAATACTATTACTCTTCTGACACTCTTTGAGCACTTCACTAACAGCACGAATATATATATTTTTTATATTAATTAACGATATATAGTTACTAGGTAGTTTATCTAGACTGTATGGACTAGTAAGCTGCAACACAGGAAATATAATTATTTTTCTGACGTCACACAGTAGATCCAGCAGAGGAAAGAGGTTACAGATGAAAGAGTTTATAAAGCTCTTTCATCCATATCATTAAATGGACGATTCTCATTTCAAAGTATTTGTTTTCTGTTACATGAGGACTGGTATTTACAAAGCATTTCTTTTGTTTGAAACAGAGAGCAAAGTCACTTATACGTTGCATAATGACCAAGGCATAAACACTCACAGCCAGTGGAAAGGTGGCTTTGGATTGTGCAAAACAACCTCATTTGCTGCACAGGCTGATTTACATCTGCAGTTATGACAACTGTGGGCATAACTGATGACACATTTTAACAACATCCTTTGCATGAACAATTATGTAGTTAAATGTGCAGCAAGCAGTAAATTGCACCCACAAAATCAGAGGCTAAGATTAGGCCTTTTTAAAAGAGCTAAGCCTTACAAAGTACCAGATAATTGTACGCCCCATAAAAGAGAAGAGGGGGTTTATTTCATGACAGTTTTAAAGAAAATGGGACCATTTAAGTTAATTATCTTTGTTGGCTCATTTGAACACCTGTTGGGTTTAATTCATCAGCACCTGGTGCCAGCTGCGGGTAACAGGCCTGGGGGTCACTAACTGACAGACTATATTGTTTGTGTTTCTTTTTTTAAATTTCAACTTCTTTTTCTACTCAATTTTTAGTAAGCAAACTTCAGCAGGATTCAAGACAAAAATGCAGAGATAACCATCTAATCTTGGAGAATACAATAAAGTATTTTCTCCACAAACATGTAAAATACAAAGGTTGATAAGCACCCATATTCTGTTTATCTCACTGATATATACACCAATTTTAAAACAACAAGGAGAAGGAGCAGTTGAATTGATCATTTGCAAGAACTGTTCAATGCACTAATATGGAATATTTTAAATAGACATCATAAGGGACAATAATTCAGTCATCAATTCAGGGGGAGTAATTTTAGCTAATATTAAGAGCAGGAAACACAACTGGGAAATTCTTGCTATATGATAACTGCGCATTGAGAATACATTAATCATTCCACTGAAAGAATTAAAATGTAGAGGTAAACAGAAAAACCTTAAAATTAGTTATGATACACGGTAAATGGAAGAATAAGATGCCTGGAAATAGTAAAAATACCTCTGATACTATTGGAAAGTTGAGAGAGACAGAGAAAAGTCTTGATGCATAGAGAACTCATAGAGTCTAAAAACAAGCCCAGTGTAAGTATGGAATTACAAACAATAAATTGACTGCTCCAAACTGCCCAGAACTGCCAGGGTATAGAGGTGCAGGTGCCCAAAAAGATCCAAATCCAGAGAACTGAGAAAATTTAAGATAGGGAAGTGAGAGCTCTAAGCAGATTTCTTCTCAGAATTGCTGGGCGTCCTTAGGGATCTCAGAACTTACATTGAGTCAAATTTTTCAAGTCCTCACATACTTTTGGAAATGCGCTTAAATAATTTGAAGAACAGATATGCAAGCATTTTTCTGAACTGAAATTACAATTCAGACACAAGAGGATTTGAGCTTTATGCATTTGGCTTCCTTGTAAAAGTCAATCTGAAAAGAAACAAGAAATCTCACATGCTGTACACATAAACTTTATATTTTAGGATCTTGCTTTTCTTCCTCAGTCAAGCATACTCACATACCTGTAAATTTCACCAAACATCACAGCAGTAATACAGAATTCTAAATCAGAGCTCACAATCAATGTGCTCAAATTTTTTCTGCTAGAAATAAAAATCAACACAAAAGAAGAAAACTATACCTCCCATGATCTGAAAGGAAACATCAACTTCCATTAAACCAGAGCTAAGAAAATATCAAATTCTTGATATTTCTTCTCAAGTGAAGAAAATGAGGAAGAATATTCTTATGGTTAAGATATATCACAATCCATACAATATATAGGTAAGAAATGAAATAGAGATTATTTTTTAAATGTAGTTTAAATTAATTGGAAATTATAGTATCAAACCAAAGTATATCTATCCATAAGGATATTTATTGTAAATTAGATTTATGTTTCACAAATATTGTACTCATTGTATATGTAATGCTCTGTGCAGATAAAGCAGAAATAGTGGTAACACAGTCTTTGTGTTTCTTAGAAACTTAAAAATATTCTGCTAGCCTGTCATTTATTTACCTCTTACTTTTCAGCAGATGTAAAAAGTTAAACGTGTCTGGAAAAGTTTTAGCTGGTACAGAGATCAGAATAATCAAAACTAGTAACAGGACTGCATTAATTAGTATTTCTGGTAAATAATTAATCATCAACCCTTTGCATAGCCCCTGGCCAAAACTCTATATGGTCTCAAACTGACAACACATAAACCTCTAGAGGTATCCACTAACTTCAATTGAGCTTGGGGTCATTTGTTTAGCTGTAAGAACATGGAAACTTTTAAATTAAACTTTTTATTGTTAAAGTATTGTTCTGGAATATAAAATTGCTGCACCTATGTTTGAAATGCCAGTTTTAATCATAGAGAATGACTTGTGACTTCATAAATTTTTGGTACAGATGGTAGGGATTTCCTGGTGGGAGACTGTGGTGCCAAATGCATTTTCCTCCTATGCAGGAGCTCATGTGTCACATAGTTCCAAGGGGTTAATTTTTTTACACGTAGAATTCTCTACATGATAATGCACTTTCATGTTCCCCATCTGGCTATTGTAAAATCACAGAGGCTATGAAGGCACAAGCATGAAGTAGAAACTGGTGTCCTGATTTTCAGTGGTATTGAGTATCTGAAGCTCCTGCTGAAGCAAGGAGGGAGCCACAGGTATTCCACAGCTCTGAAAACCAGGTCACTGTTAGGATAACTTCAGGAGCATTTCCTCAAGAATTTGACACAGTGAGACTTCTCACTTTAAATGTCACTTAAGTCCTCATTTCTTATTTTTATGCTCCTCTGAAAACCTAGATTTTTTTACTAGAAATGGAGAAACATTTAACACAATATGTAATACATGTGAAAACCAGAAGCATCATAGGAGAATGCCAATAAAGCAACTGGGGGCTTTGAGTGGAAGATGCAGATGGAATGTAGAAGGTAAGAAACAACAGAAGACTCCTTCACTGTCTGCCTGCTGAAGCTGAGGAGTAAATTTTTGCAGGAAGGAGTTGGGTGCGTGGTGCTTAGTTGCCATTTGGGGTTAAACTACAACAGTCCTTTTTGGTGCCCAGAGTGGGGCAAAACAGGTTGAGTAATAAACACTGGCTGATCACCTACAGGAAAGGACGAAGCATGAAGCCAAAATCACTATCTGAAGCACTCTCTCATCCAGAAAATTTTCCCTTAAGGAAGCATATCGGGGTTCTTCACTCTCCCC
>VWYI01059452.1:0-14318 GCA_013399455.1 Anthoscopus minutus
CACCCAGGGCTGGCACAGGGACATCCTGGATCCCCACACCCAAGCACCCTTCATCCTTTCCCCTCCGTTTCCACCTTATCAACAGATTTTGGTGGGATTTTGGTGCCAGTCTCAGCCATAAGTGGGGTAGTGAGACAGAGATGAGCTGAGGGGCATCCCTAAAGCCCACCTGCCTTTCTTCTGAGGAGCTCTGTAATAACAGTGGCAATCACCCCTGCTCTCAATATCTTTTTTCCACTCATGTTCTCACTTAACAAACTAACTACAACTGCTTTAATAATCCTCACAGAATTTTTAAGCACTCTCCTCTTCCCAAACGGCCTATGAGGCTCATTCCTTCTTTTTATAGAGTCTTTTTCTATAGAAATAAAGGATATTGGATGGACTTTTATTTTTAAAAATTTCTCAAAAATTAGCATCCATTTCAGTTCATAGTTATGGACAGTCAAAGACATTTGCAGCTACTTCCATACATGTACTGTAGTGCATAAATTCCAATTAAATCTTTCCTGTAAAGCCACTTTAATCTTCATTCTCAACAGCAGGCATCAAAAGGCTGTGTCAAAATTTGTTAGATGCCCTCTCAGAAAAAACAGCCAGCTCATAAATCCTAAACACAAGCCAGAATTGTAGCACTGTTTATTAAATAAAGGAAAATTGATGGCAAATGGGATGGAAAATTATCACATTGCACGACTGAAATTCTGCTAAGTTTCAATATTCAACTATAATGTAAGCTCAGTGCTGTCTGTTGTTGGGCAATGAGTGATGTTGTCTGAGTGCAATTTCTTTTAGATATTTCTGAAATTTGCCTCAGACTGACCCAGAGAAGATTTTTGTTGTTTTATCTGTAGCTAAATAAGTCCCATATTTGCTTCCCTCTGCTCTGGACAAAGCATCCAGCCATGACCTGTCAGCACAGCCACAGGCAAATTGCAATCAGTGGAATTAAAATAAAATGAAACATAAATTCTACTTAAAGGAAGGCCAATAATGATACATTTTTTTTTCATCCTCTTCTTTAACCTTCTAATTTTTATGGGAACATCAGAAGATTCCAAACTCGTTCTACTATTCCTGAGTAAATAGCTTTGTGCTTAGTCCTGGAAAGGAAGCAGAGAATAAAGGAATAATTTCCCCAAGGCAATTACTTCCATTGTTTTCCTTCTCTGTGAGACATCCAGAGCTCCCCACCCCTGCAGGACCCGTCCCTGATAAATCCTGCACTGCACTCTGTGGAGTCATTATGAGTTAATGGCAAATCAGTGATCTCTGAATTCCCTGATTCTTTTCTTTTGAGAAGCATAGGGATTTATTTATTTGCATTCCCACTAATCTGATGAGATATAAAAAGTGCAGATGTCAAAAGCACACGGATCTAAACTGGGCTTACACGTGTTAGATTTAGATAAGCCCATGGAATCACGGCACACTATTCCTCATATTTTTATGCAAATACATTTTATTTAGAGACTTAAAGCCATTTCAAGTTGGTTCAATATGATTATTTCAAACTTTACCTCTGAAATATTTTATTGAGCCCGGCCTTTCATTTTTTCCAGACAACTCCTTTTCTGATCTGCTGCACATCTATACCCCAGTCTGTAAATTAAGTGGGCACCACGATAACAATTTCCTGTGTCTTAATGTTCATGTTCAGATTTTATTCAATTTATTTTAACTCAATTTCACACTTCTGTCAAATCTGTTCTAGTTAGTGACTTCTCTGCCTCATTTCTTTTGTCTGTCATAAAAGAAATTTTGCTACTACCTGGGGAAGAGGAAGTTTCCCAAAGTTCCTCTCCAAGTCCAAGTTCTGCTCTTTTTCAGCTGGGTTCTGCTGCATCACTGTACTTGTATTTTTTTTTAAATGCACCTCAGATGAAGGGAGAGCAGAAATCTCATTGTGATCATGTGTTGCAAAGTTTAGGTCAAGGCTCTCCTACCTTGGACAAATCCTTCCCACATTATTTTTTGTAAAGACATAAACACAGTACAGTACTTCATTGGCTATAAAACCTATAAAAAAGGATCAATTTTAGGTGTGAATAGAAATGCTGTTTTTCCACCTAAAGGTGAATTTTACATCACAGATTCTCTCAATGCAGAGCTGGGTTTGTAGGCTTGATGACAGAGAGATTTGCATAAATATATTTACATGTAGCACTGGGAGTTGCCAAAAGCTTGGAGTAAAATGCACTCAGACCTAGAAATTGTTATTTTATGCAATTATATCACACTTTCAAAGCCTGGGTTTACATTTACATCGATACACAACTCCTGGAAAGCAAAATATAAATTAAAATACATGGATAAATAATCCCAATAGAATCTGCATGTCATCACTTCCTGTGCAGGGAATAGAAAGTAATAAACATTGAAAACCTGAGTTTCAAAAAAATCATTTCATTCCATTAGGAAGTTTAGGGATAGAAGGAGAAAATGTGCCCATAAATTATTTACCTGAGGAGAAATTTGCAAGTGTTTCCAAAACTATGTGAAGAGAATAAAGGTATTCACAGCAAAAGACAGTTTTGCTGATGATACAAAAGGCTGGCGTGGTTCATAACCTGGTGCTCCTGCAGCATGGGGGTACCTTTAAACACACTTCTCAAATTGCAATGCCAGCTAGGCAATGCCAGTGTTAATTATGGACTATTTCAAGGGTCAGTCAGATAATTATATGGTTTAAAAAAAATTATTACCTTTAAACTTTACTGGTTTTGTCGTTGTTGGGAATTACTAAGGCTTCCAGTTAAGGAATTACTTTGGTAGAACCTACAGGAGCCTGCCAAACTGCAGAAAGAGTCTGGTCAATGTAAAAGTTGATTTCCTTACTGAGATTTTCATTTGGGAGAGATTAGAAGACAATAAACACTTCAAAATTGCTTTCTTCCTTTTTTTTTCTGCCTTGAGAAACAAATTGGGAAGAAAAAAAACAAAAACAAAGAGTGAAGAGTAAAATGCAAACCACCAGAGACTTACACTTATATAGAATTAAGACTTACACTTATATAGAATCTTCTCCCAAAAACCTTTAAGTTTATAAGTAACTATAATGTTTATAAGTAACTAAAATGACAGTCTGAAAATGGACATGCAGGGAAGTTGTGAATCATTATTCTCCATCCTAGTCAAGATCAGAATAGGGGTTGAAAGGGAATTGTTCCATTTACCTTCATTATCATTCCTAAATCATGAGACCACATATGATACAGCTCTGCATAATAAAGATTCATTGAAGGGAGAAGCAAATAGATTTTAAGATTTAAAAGAATGGAGGTAATTTTCATTGCCACCAAAATTTCTACTGCGAGCACAATCAAATCCATGAGTATTGAGCTGGATGTCTTCCATCTTCCTTTCTCTGGCTCTCCCTCACAAATAATGAAGGAAAAATAAATAAATAAATGAATCAAGCCTCCAGCTCCTCAGTAAATGTTAGGAAAGAATAAAGGAAAAGACATGCTGTTCTGTATCTCAACTCATTAGCAGCCAATGAAGCAGAGAATAACAGCAGTCCAGAAGGAAATAGTGGATGATGCAGCTGAGAAAGGGCAGCAAATGAAGACAGATAATGGGTGTAATGAGCCAGCAGGGGAATTTGCAGGTTGTACCTCTGAATTCACACTCAGCTCCAGATGTTTCTTTCCATTTTCTCATCTAATGAAAGACATGGAGAGAATTATTTTTTTTTAACTCTTGTTTTCTCATTCTTATTTTAAGGAGACAACAGTCTGGATTATCTCTACAACTGTGCTTGTCATAATAAATCTTTGCAATTATTCTGGACAACAATGAATTAAGATCTCTGGCACTAAAAGTAATATTTTCTTCTGAGAATGAACAAATGGATTGACCTCCTCTCCTATGGAAGCTAGCAGGAAACATGTGCAAGGAGAATTTTTTGGGCAGCAGACCATAACTTGAAAATAACTTGGCAAAATAACTTGAAAAACTTACATTGAAATGAATTATAGACTGGAAGAGGTAACTCAATGTAACCACTACCAATGTCAGTGTTAGTGTCACAACACTCAAAATTAAATCTCCATCCCAAATCTTTCCAAGGATTGAATATGCTCCAATTATACCTCCCTGGCCACAAAGAAAGGGTCATGAAGAGAGGAAACAGGCATCAGGACAGCCAGACTCTCTGCATGTGCTAAAATTGACTTTAAACCAGATTAAGTTGGGTTCTCCCTCTTGAATTAATCTTTTAGACCTTCAGCACTAATTTTGAGCTGCAAAAAAATGCAACAAATTAATTCTCAAAAGCATTCCTAAGTCTAAACCTTTTTTATTTGTTTGTTATTGAAGGTTAGGAGCTGGAACTTAGTTGAGAAAATAAAGTGATTTGTGTAAGCATTTAATTTTTGGTTTCTTATCTATTAGATAAAGTATTCAATAAGGCTCTAATGCTTCTACTGGCACTTTTCAGAAAATTTCCTGTGTGAAGGTTACAGCCTCAGACAGGGGAATCACTCCTCCACCTAGACAAGCTATCCTAATATATTTGGGATAGAAGTGGAAAAAACAGGTCAGTCCAAACCCAGCTTATAATTTCTACATCTCATAGTCCCAGTTCAGATATTTCAAACTGTTTATGGCGCCACCTGCTCTTTGGGTGCCCAGCATGGAACACTTCACTTAATAAATCATAAAAATTACTCACAAAATTAATACTGTATAGATAGAAAAGCCTAAAATCCACAGCCAGGATAGAATGGAGATGATTACTATTAGTTATTTACAACAAGACGTCAACAAGGCCCTACATTATTTCCTCTGAGGAGTAATGAAGGTATAACCAAACACAAACACTGTCATTCCTCAGTCAATCTCTGTGCACATCATCCAAAGGCTGAAAGGCACACGGAGAAAACAGACCTACATTTCAACAAATATTTTGAGGGAACAGAAGTGGTTAAATCATAGAATTGCAGGATGGTTTGGGTCAGAAGGGATCATAAAGCTCTTTTCATTCCAATTCCTCTGCCATGGGAAGGGGCACCAGACCAGGTTCTCCAAGGCCTGTCCAAGCTGGAGCAGCTCCAAGGATGAATGTACAATATATAAATGTACATCAAAATAAGTGAGATTTTTCATGTGTTAAAGGAATCATCAAGATGAAGTTTCTGTAAGGTTTTATTTTAATCCTTGTCATATTTCTCTCTCTTCCTCTGACTAAAATGTTAAATATCAGCTTCTCCCTCACCCTACATACTATTTTGTGAGAAACAGCAATTACTCTTCCTGTAACAGTAAAAAAAAACTGGCAAAATATTCCTGCTACTAGCCAACATTTCAAGTGGAATTTTTCTGTGTTTGAGGCAGCCATGTTATATGTGACATACTACAGCTGGCAAGTGATAGGATTTTCAGATTTAAAAGCTGTCCGTCTGTTCCCTGCTGTAAGTATAACTCTTAGACAAAATTAATTATATCCCTTTCCCTCTTTCTATCATAACTTTTCTCTCCCATTCCTAGGCAGTAGCCTCAAGACCATTCTCAGTGTAAAAAAATCCCAAATCGTGTGTTCAATTGCAAGTGCAACATAAACCTTAAAGGCAGCCATATAATTATTGCCATAAGCTCATCTTTATGTCAGCTTAGCATTTGCCAGGGAACAACTTAAGAGTTATTTTTAGGCATTTAAACAGGGACACATCTGGCATGGGGTGTTCATTAATGAAGTGTGTTAAAACTGGTAAGACATTGCTGATATCAACAGAGGAAAATGTTGAGAATCTGGAACATTTGGCCTGGTGTTTTTATGTGCTGCTTTGAGTGCTAAGTGTTAATAACAATGCATCAAAACCTGGCAGAAAGTTCTTTACTTTTAAGGCGTTAACACAAATTTCTGGCTTCAGATAAAGTAAATTTTGACATAATTCTAGAATGATTCTTCATGCATGAACTTTGTTTGGTGGTGTGTACTGTTACAGAGACAGTCTGGAAATAATTGCTAGACAATCCATTTTTGAACTTATTGGCTAATTATACTGATCCTGGTATGTTTTTTACAATAATAATTCTCTAAAATATTTTTGCAGATAAAATACAGCCTCAACCAGCATCCCTTGTTTTAAATTGGCTATAGAAAATTTGTGTACATAGTACTTTGGATCACTCTAATTTGGAAGAAATCTTGTTTATAATACGCTTCCAGAGAAAGCCTTTGAAGACACATAATCCAGCAGAATGTGCCCCAGACTGTGCTTTATATGTAAATTTGTCTTCCTCTTTTGCCCCTTATTTCTTACCTCAGTAAAATCAAGCATTTTATGTATGAGAGCTCACACAGAAAAAAAAAATAAAATCAAAAGTAGTTCAATAAATATGCAAAAATTCAGTGGCATAAAGGATGCTGGATTTAAGGAAGATAAGAGAATGCTGAACAATTAGATATTGGTAAGGAAAAGAGATTTTTTTGAAACTATGCTTCTAATTTTCTTCTTAATACTTTCTCTTTGATATTTCCAGTCTATCTTGAATAGCACAAGGAGGTGACCCCACAAGGAGCACTCCTCCCTCACTGTTCATAATTTATCAGACTAAAATGAGAGTTTTCCCCACAACTTCCCATGGTGTGCAGCGAGAAAATGTTGCATCAGAAGCTTAAGGCTTATGGGGCAGAGTGAAGATGAAACATGGCAGTGTAATAAATACAACTTTATCTCCTGGTCTGGTGAGAACCTCCCCCATTTTCCACAATTTTCTTTTGTAAACAACCCCACGTGAAATCCTCTGGCAGAAAGTGGATCAAATGTAACACTGAATACATCCCAAAACCTGTAAGTTCCTAAAATAAAACGTCTGGACACCCAGCATCCCCCAGGAAAACAGAGCATAATGGGTCACATTCCAGAATTCTAGAGAAAAATGGGAAGGCAATCCCTAGTTCAGTCCTGGAGAATGGAAGGGTTACAGGTTGCAGGACTTTCCACCTCTGGAGACATTTAAAAGCAAATTCGATGCTCCTTTCATTACTTAACAGTTTGGACCACAGCAGGGAGGTTCCATAAACCCACAAGACCTATTTCAGGAATGCCAGAGATAAAGAATTAAGGGAAGCCTAATTTTGGTGCACTTGAAGCAAAGTTCACTCTCTACAGGAGGCTGAATCCCCACTCATTTCACCCCAGATATATCCACTAGCCTCATCCTCAGATCATGTCTTTAATTCTACAAAGCCGTGATTTATTTTCTTTCAAAGCACAAATTATAGCAAACATCTGCATGCTACGAGAAGGAAAAGTAAATACTGAACAAATGTTGAGAGGAAGAAGGTCTGAGACACCAGAACAGCAGATGTGATCTTTTTAATTTGCTGAGGTCCACCAGAGGATGTTCCTTGAAATTCCTGAGTAACAGAAGGAAGTTATTTCAGGTCTCTGGAGGAAATTGTTTAATTCAATTTCATGACATTTCGTGTCATACTCCTGCTGAGAAATACACATTTCTTTGGAAGCAAATAATTCATTAAAGCAAAGCATATAATGTAATTCTCAACTTCCAGACTTTTTGTGCAGAGACAAATCCAAATCCTGGTACTTCTCAGGCAAAATATATATAGATCTGTGTTTTGGCTAACAGCAACAGAGACATTGGCTGTGTCTGGTACTTCTGCATCCAGTCTCAGAGTTTTCCAACTGGAATTGATACTGACTTGTGCTTGGCTGGAGTGTGGACGACATGCTCTCAGGAAGGTTTGGAAAAGAGAAACAAGGCTTCCTGCCAGTAGCAGGAGAGCTTCATATCCAGGGAAAGACTTCCCTACGAAACAAAATCCAGAGTCTTCATGGGTAAAACCATCAGGATCAGTTGAATCATGTGATCAGCGCTGGTCCAGGCACAGACTCCAGGGCAGGCTGACGAAAGTGCCATATCTCAGAATTACCAACTGCAGGGCCAAGATGCTTGAGATAAAATTGTGCAGCATATGCCAGAATTGAGTTTAAAACTGCCTTTCTTAAAGAGTCTGGATTCCATTGCATCAGCACAAGAGCAGAAAGGCGAACCACAATACGATGCAGGAAGAAGAATTAATATCCTCTTTCTTAGCAATCTGAGAGTCTTCCCCAGGGTAAAGCCACCTGCAGAAAGTTATCACCTGATACCTGCTTTTGAAACCTCCGTAAACTCTTGAGTTCCTGGTCTTTTTGCAAATCCCACCACGCTCTGAGATCCCAAACAGTAAGGCAGCACTTTCTGAGGAATTAGCCAGATGCTTCAAAGGCTTGCACATCAGTGAAAGCCCAAGTGGAAGCTATGCTGCAGGGCAGTCCTTCGTGCTGTGAGTGCTCGTTAGGACAGTCTGCTACAAAGAGTGTGTGCCTGGGCGCTAAATAAACCTGTCTCTGCTTGTCTGCCACTGAGAGCTGAGGCTCAGCCCTGCTCTTGAATCCCTGCCCCTGTGCTGGAACTGACAAGTGACTGACTCTGCAGTTAATTGGTCAAAGATGGCAAACTGCAAGGAGCTGTTGTTTGTGTCCCCGAGGGCTTTTGATCCCACGGCTTTATCACAGCAATTCCTCCTGCAGCCTGCAAAATAGGCCTCCAGTGCCTTCCAGTGCAACTGATATTAAGATCCAAGGAGTCCTGTTCAGACAGTGAAACAAAGACACTTTGCACTTTCAGACTCTGTATGAGTTTTCTGAGGGTGTACAAAAGCCAGAGGGACAAAATTAGGTTTCAGGAAAATAAGATTTAGAAACTCCCTACAGCAGATCAAGTAAATTGAGACTGTTGTGAGTTCCAGTGCTACTAATACAATTGTTTGTGTTTCTTCTCAACATTTTGAAAACAGTATAGTCAAAAATTAAAAAAAAAAAGAATGAAAGACAGAGCTTTCCAACTACATACCAAGATTTTTTAGCTATTCACTTTCTGCCCATGGAGACAAAGGCAATCTGTAAACAACTGGGCTATAATTCAAAGCCAGGAATCAAGACTCCTTTTATTACATTTCTTTCCCTCCAAATTTTGAAAGAATATTTATCTCAGTGTGATTCAGAGATGAGCATTTCTCAAGAGTGTTTTTTTCCCCTAGGAAAGGGGTTTTCTTTTTCAGAGAAGCTCAGACCATTAGCAGTGTCTTTAGCAACCTTGTGTGTTCTTTCACAAGCCTCCCCACACTCTGGAACTGCTTTTGTGTGGATAATCTTACAAAAACAATGATGGTAACAGTGTGTATATAATTCAAACAATCGAGCCACTGCAATGAGGGGAGAATAATGTCTCTGCGTGTTAAATCATGTTTGCAGTTTGAGCACTGTCCTGCACGGTGTATCTGAATGGTGGAGTGTTCTGTCTGCCATAAATAGCAGCTTTTACTTTCTTTGCAATTCCACTATATCAGCCCTGCACTAGGATAAACAACACACCATAAAAGAGCAGAAGGCACAGTTAAGATAGAATCATTATGCAAATAGGTTATGGCATGCTTTATATGAGAACAGCTTCCCTAAAGAGACCTAATGGGATGACTGACCTATAAAGCATTTAATTTGTTGTTAGCATTTCATTTAATTGTCTTTCAGTTCCTCTAGGAATAAAACTTTTAATTGTAAAAACTTCCAAATGACATAATGGTTGATTTCTCTTTCTGTAACTAACAGGTTCCTCTCATAATAAAAATAGCTTGCTGTGATTTCCAACTGTAATTTTTAAATTCTGGTATAATTCTGGTGCAAAAGTTTACAAAACTCTATCAGAAGAATGTTATTCTAGAAATGTTAATGAGAGGCATCTTGAAGAAAGACTATATATCTTGATATACAGGTATACAACAGATGATCAATTTTTCTCACTTTTGACCTTTGAGTGGTAGACTCAGGATCCATAGTCCTAACAGGATTGATTATTGTGTGAAGGTTACATACAATAGGGGGTAAACAGACCATATCAATAAATCTTCATTTTCTTTGGCCAACTACTAAAGGAGATTTAGAATCCTCACCAAAAAAAAAAAATCCAATAGCATGTGGTGTTAATTATCAAGTGTAAGTAAAGGGGCTACGTAAATACCATAGTCTGAGATGTATTGCTGTTCTCAATAAAAGGCTTCAGGTGGGTTTACAAAGATAAATTGTTGGGTTTTTTTCCACAGAGAAGGAAATATTATATCTCCAAAGGCAGGCCTGGAGGCACCTTGTAGGATATGAGAAAGTAAGAGGTCATCCCTTTGGGAATTTGGTTTTAGTATGGGTTTTTTTGGAAAAATCAACATGACCAGAAATAGGCCCTGTCTGGCAAGGCTGTTCACAGCATCTGGGGTTGCATCAGCAAGAGAAAAGCCACAAAGATCATGGAATGTGATCATTCCAACCCATTGGACACTTGTCATGCCTCACCTGGAATGCTTTGTCCAGTGCTTTGTGCAGCTCTGATCCCACGGTTCCAGAGAAACGGTAAAACATGGAAAAGGTGCAGCGCCAAGATAATCAGACTCCAGGAGGGCTTGGCATGTGAAAGGAGGATGAGGGAGTTTTTGTTCCTCCAAGAGCAGAGAAGGCCCAGGGAAAAAAACAATCCCAAACTTCCAACAGCTAAGAGGCAACTACAGGAGTGGTGGAGGGCAAGAGGGAACAGGCTTCGGCTGTTTCAGGGGAAATATTGGCCTGGAATAAGGAACCAGTTCACTGCAAGGAACAAGAACAATCCTGGAATTAGTTACAGAGAAATGCTGGAGTCTTCCTTGCTGGAAATATCCCTGCCTCAGCCTGACAGGGATAACCTTTCAGCAGAAGGTTGGACCAGATGGGCTCCAGAGATGCCTCCCAACCTAGATTTTTCTCTCTTTCTAAAAATGCCTGGTGCTCTGTTATGACATTTCTTCCTACCCAGCCTTTTTTAAAAGGCAAATTCTTGTCTGAAATTTATACTTCATTTTGCATCTTGTTAATTTGATTATTAAAAGAAACCACCTTTCTACAAACTGAAGAGATGAAAACTCTTGAGCTCTCAGTCAAACGTCTTATAAGCTGATTTTACTGGTTAGGAAATGACAAAGACAAGAACTGCTAACGAGGCATGGATTTTGATGGATGTGTTTTAGATGAACGGATATATTTTAGTTATTGCTCTGGAGAATATTAAATCTAAACATAAACATAAAGAGAAACATATTTTAAAAGGTCAGAGCAAAAGATTCCAATTCTAACCTCAAGCAAGAAAAGAATCCCAATGGTATTTTTATAAAGGCTTTTCCTAATTCTGAAATAATGATATAAAATTGGATAGAAATAGACACAATCTTTAAAAAAAATTAAAAAAATAAAAGAATAAAAGAAGCTTTTAGTATTCTGCTGCCATTCTTTTCCAAGAAGCTGTGAAACTCATGCATTTTCATTTAGATACTTCCATTTTAACCTTTCCTCATGTCATTGCACCCTTAAGCAAAAGTGTCCATTGTATATTATTTTAGCCATTCATTTCCCATTTCTAATATTACTACACCTCAAAATGACTCACTGTGGCCAATTCTTAAATATTTTGTGCAGCATATTACCATCTTCAACAAGCAATTCAACCAAAGAAAAAATGAAAAAGGTTAAACTCCACAAACATCACAAGTTTATCAACTCACTCTTTTCTAATTATATGAAAAATTTTGCAACAAAACAAAAGAAAACAAACCCAAACAGCACTTTTTTTTTTAAATCTACAAACCTTAGGCAAATTTTGGAATTAATACACATTTCTGAAAGGCTGAAACACATACATTGCTTTTTATAATCTAATTTAAAAGACTAACTTAAGGAAGAAAAACTAAAATGAAGAGACACTGAACTGATGATGCTGAGAGCTCCCATCAATGGGTGAAAAGAACAGTAAAATTTATTGGAGATTCTACCAAAAACACTAGCAGGCCTCAAAATATACCAGATGCAAATTCTTGTAGCACTTCTGGACTTCAGGTGCTGAGGACAGTGACAGCTGTAGTTATTTTGTTAGAAACTAAAGTAGAAAGCAGAGTGAAAAAGGCAACAGGTAGGATTTGTAACATGGCTGAAGAGTGAAAAAATGGAAATGCATGATTTCTTTTTTTATATATAACTCTCAGAATTTAACAATGGAGATAATTTTATCTAAAATTATTGTTTCTCTATAATTTTACAAGACATAGTGTTTAAGTGTGTTAATATTTAATTAAAAACCACTCCAATTGCACTTGTAGCCCTTTGAACACAGAGGTTTATGGGGCAGTGAAGGGTAACCATTGCTGAGGTGATGTCAATCATCACATTGAAACAACATTATTTCTATTTCTTACACTCCCAGAAAGGGAAACAATTGGGTGATAAGCAAATAATGGAGACCTGGAAGAGATGTTTACAAAAACTAATTGTATCCAGGTGGAATGTACTGAATCAATGTTATCCACACACAGATTTAACTTTAGCAAAGATAGCTTCCTCCTGGAACTGTTTTTATTATAAAATCTTATCCAATTCAGAAGTTTTTTTTTTTCAGAAAAAAGCCACGCTCAGCTCTACACAGATTAATGCTCCTACACTGATTTATATTCCAGTCCCTTAGTGAAGCATCTGTTACGTTTCTCCACATCATATGTGTGTTAGGCAGAGAGCCTCAGGGCTTTTAACTATAACAAATCCAAAGTTGATTCTCCAAGCCTCTTGCTACTGAGGCATTTTTCCATTTCACAACAACATTTTCTTAGATTTATGTCCTTTAAAATGTATTTGCCCTCCACTAATCAAGGATGTTTGGAAATCTCTCTGATTGCTTTCCCCATGATCATCATCTCCACTGTCCCCTCAGATAACCCTGTTTAGCTCAACTCTCTCAGACATTCATAATGTTGCAGGAAAAAATATGGCCCAGTTTTGCCACAAAAAGTCTGCACACTCCTAATTCTGCTTTCACAGCTTTAAACAAGTGATATTTTTTGAGTTAGTATCACTCCTGTTCAAGCCAAGGGAAGGACAGAGAGATGGAGAGCTCAGCCTCTTTCCAGGTCACTGCTTGAATTATTTCCATAGCTGGCTATTTTAGTCTGCGTATTATTTGTCAGAAGTTAACCAGAATCAATATTTTATAGCACAAAAGGACCTTGCACTGTGTATGACAGCAAAGGGTGTCAGAACTACATGGCATTTGTTTTTATACTTGAGGAAACAGATCTCTCGTGTAGGAACTGTAAAAGCTCCTCCATCGAGGTGCCTCTCTTAGGAGCTGATTTCAGACAGGGTAATGAACTTATGAGGAACTCCAGGTTGTATAAAATCAATCCCCAGCTGCAAATGTGAGACATTGTTATTTGGGATTTGCACTCCAAGATCAACGCACAATTTTCCTGTGAAAAGAACAAAAATGCACGAATTGATAAATCTCAGCCGCTGCTCCTAAGCTAGGACAAAAATAGATCTACTACTAAATAGTAGGGTGAACAGCATGCAAAAAAGCCCCAAATTATGTCATGTTTGATTTTCCAATAAATTTCAGGGGTTTTTCCTTATTTTATTTTCTTCTTTTCTTATGTTCTTATACAAATATTCAGTCATGGTTAACTGTTTCGTAAATACATATGGGAAGTAACACTGCAAACTAACAGTGAACTAATATAAACAGTGAAATAACACTACAATCAAAACACAGGCAGGTCTTGCCTTGCCATAAAATATTTGGTTCAGAATTCCACCTCTTGGAAGTTTCTGTATAAACTGCAATCAAGTGGATTCCGTCTACTGGATTATTTTTCACATCTTCCACCAGATCATTTTTCACATCTTCCACCAAGCAGTGCTTACTCCAAAACTACTTGGAAACCTGCCAGACACCCACGAATTTTCTGTGTAATCACAGATGCAAAATTTCAGTCAAGATCTAGAAACTTATTGAAAAAAAAAGAATTTACAAAGGGAAAGGCTTGCAGCAGCAGTCCTGCGGGTTTCATTTAAATTTACAGGCTCCAGCAGATGTTTAGGCTGCAGCGTTTCAGAAATGTGTGGTTCATCTCTCATGAGTTCTTTCATGAATTTTTCTGTGATCAAGCAAAGACTTCTGGATACACGAATATGAGAAGAGCTATCACAACCACAGAAACCTACAAATCTGCAAAACACTTGAGTGCTGTCATTATTACAGAGAACTCTTCTTTTTTCCTATTCTGATTATTCTGTTTCAAAGCAAGGGTCAGACACTCTCAACAGGCCGAGTATTCCATGTGCAGGATAATACACACACTTTGTGAAAAGATAACTGTAAGTTACCTATATCATACAGGGGATGGATGGATGGGTGGGTGATGGATGGATGGACGGGTGGATGGATGGATGGGTGGATGGATG
>VWYI01059460.1:0-13212 GCA_013399455.1 Anthoscopus minutus
GAGTTTAGCTAGTCCTAAACCCACAACAAGCTGTTCTGCCTGCAAAGTACAAAATGGCAGGAAGGGTAGGAGGCACCACTGAGGCCACAATGGGCAGCACAGTCCCCAGCACCAGATACTCCAGCCACCACAGGACCACAGGGAAGACCTGCAGGGAGGGCAACTCTTTCAAAGACTGCAGCATAAACTAAACGACTGCTAGCTGTGTAGACCAGAGGATTTAGCTAACTGGGGCAGAATTAAATTAGGACCAGGAGGATTACAGTATTTCATGTTGTTGAAACCTAAGATGACCGGGCATCTAGGGGAAACTGCCATATTTATCCATTGAGGAAGGAGAGAGGGAGAATGGTTCATTCAGGGTTAAATGACATAGATAGTATTAAGGGTGAATAGCGGGGGGGGAAAAAACAGAGAGGAAAAAAAAATTTGTGAAACAAACAAACGATGAATACTGTAATTTCCATGGGTTGAATATTCATTATAACCATGTCTGAGTCAGGAGAGTGTGATACAGAATAAACTACAAGTCAAGTAACTTACAAGGAATCTAATAGATCACTTAAAGGCAGCTTTTCATACAGCTTTGAAAAAAAATGGTTTGGAAAACCAGAATGTTTATCACAGACCATAAATATGATGAGAGAAAAGTGAAGGTAGAACAGAGAAGTCATTGCAAAAGAATCGTCTATGTCTCACTATACTTTGCCTTCCTTTCAAAAACATCTTTTCTGTAAGTAAAAGCAAGCAATATGAAACAAATGAGGAAAATGAAGTTTCTGTGCAAGCCTCAAGCACAACAAAAAAAAAGAACTTATATCCTGCTTAGCCACTGTCAGTAATCAAGATAAAGGTAAGGTCATGTAGACTTGAGGATTTTACTGGCTGAGGAAAGAAGGTTTGGCACAAACAGCCCAGTTTACTGTGCAAATTAGTACTTGCTTTAGGCAGATGATGCTGATAATCCAAAAAAGTCTTCTGTCTCCCCAGAGGCTCACCCACTGCCACCCAGGGAGAAGAGCAAAACCAGAGCCATAGGCCTCTCTCTTCCTGCAGCCTCCACACATCATAGCTCCCACTCCTCCTTCAGGCAAGCAGGCCTGACTGACTTATTACAGTTCAAAACCAAAAAGCATCAACCTTGACAGCTGACCAAAACCAAAAAGGGGATCAAAACTCCCCATCACTGTTCCACAGCTGAAACTCCGCAGATGCTAGCAAGGCCTCTTCTCTGAACTCTCTGGAGGCAGCACTGAATAAAAAAGCAAAATAACAAAGCTTTTCTAACATTCAGAGTATATTCAGCTCTCCTTAACTTTCAGGGATCATAAAATTTGTGCAAAGCAACAAAAAACATTCTTGCAATGTAATGAACATGGTGAATAGGTAGGTGCACTGTAATAGCAAATGTTTTATCATCAAACTAAAGAAAGGGTATCTTAACCAGTTAATTAACTGTATCAAAATGCAATGGTGTCTCAAAAGGCAAAGTTACATTAAAAAACTCATATAAAGCAACATACAAAGAACATAAAGTTGGACATGACTCTCTAATTAGAAATGCATTTTTTCTGAGACTAAAAAAAAGCAAGCCTCCCAGCATTCACTGTTAGGTTAGCTAAATGGTTTACCCCAAAGGCCCACAGCCCACATTCCAACCCTCCTGCAGAATACCAATCCATGTCTTCACCTGGGAACAGTAGGAAGAAAGGACTTCTGTTGCATAACTTCACTCCTTTGAGGAGAAATAGCCCTTCCAGAAAGCAAAACAAAATAGTCAATGTTTTGTCCCTCAATGCTTTGCCAGAGGCACATATTCTTATACAGCTTTTCTAATCTAAATTCCTGGAATACTCTTTTGGTTGTGCACAATGCCTCATCACAGGATACCATCTGCATGTACCCAGTCCAACGACTTGTTAAAGAGCACATATATGCAGTACCTAGCAAGGAAAATGAATGCTAAATATCACCCATTTTGTGGCAATCAGCACCAAAACCCAAGATGCTGGTGAACAGGGCACTGAGGATTATTGCAGTTTCCTCTACAAAGGGAGTGGGATGCAGCCAGTTGTTTGAGCCCGAACAGACGCTCGCTCATCCTCCAGTAACAGTTGGTACCACTGGGAGGTCAGCCCGACTCCATTGTTTTTACAGCAATTTGCATTTTATTTTCCATAACGCTGTTTAATTTCACGTTTTCAATTATTACTCTCAGGCAATTGCTTTAATTATCTGTTATTCCACGAGGAAAGACACTTTCCTCTGGCAGAGAGAAGGGCCGCATCAGACCGTATTAAAGCTGACGAGCCTCTCCGCGGGGCAAGCGCGGGGCTGCCGCGCCAGCCTTGGCAGCCCGAGTGGAGGGCGGTTAGCCAGCACCCACAGCTATTGCTGACAGATTGGCCCGCTCGCCACTGCTCAGATGGCAAATCTGCCCAGGATTACAAGGCGCATATTAAACCTTTAAATGCATGCAGCCGGCATCCCTTTGAATTTCAGATTCGCCAAGGCAAATGGTATCACCGCGGACCGTGGCAAAACACATCAGACTGCAAAGCCAGAACAAGCCGCTTTCCCTAATCCAATGCTATGTTAATGCAAAGCTCAGCAATGATGGATGGACTCATTAGTGCCGCAGTTATCGCCATCTGAACCAGGTGCCAAGACATATGGTTTAACAGATGTTCTAGCAAAGAGCTCTATAGGCTGCACTGTACCAGGGTCCAGCTAAACCGGACATCGATAAGACGCTGAAAATCGTATTGGGCTTCTGGGATCCACAATTGTTCCCAGCTCAGGAAGCCGTTAAACACAGCCCGATTATGCAAAAAACCCTATTGCTCTGATATCCCAATTAGACTGGCAAAACAAATGCTGGACAATACTTACACTGCTTTCTGGAGTCTTGGTGTACCCAGATGTTATTTAATCTTACCCAGTTAATTCTATTTCTCTACTATCTTACCAAAGAAATGAAGCTTTCTTCCATAAGAAATCATCAAATGAAATAAGCAGAGTCCTCATCCCACTCTTTCATTTTCATGTTTAGCATGGCCTGTGTACACTGTTCTTTCAAAAATTAAATGCATGACACATATCCAATCTGAGCATAGGCTTACCATGCAGAAGCAACTGGTTTGCAAGCTTATTTACTGACACAGCTCCAGTAGAATGCATGACATTTCACAGGGAAATAAATAGAATAAAACAGGGATCCTTCTTACACTCCTTTAGCAAGGATGTGTGCATGTGCACAAAGCAGCAAGGAGCATCAAATGTTAATAAAAGAAAAATTCCTTATTCTTTAAGCATCTTTCCAAAGAAAGAAAATTCACAGGTTTTAGAAAGAAAGAAAATCAGCAGTAAGTGGGCAAAAACCAATTAATTATTATATCTATCTATACACACTGTATTCATTTCTTTAAGACTACACACACACTTATGTTCAGCTCCTACAGGAAAGCATTTTTCAGCAAGAAATTCTGCTAATTCCTGAAGCTTACAAATCAGAGCATACCAAAGAATAACAGGTGGAAATCCTAGGTGACCACCTTGGGTTTAGGGACTTCTGTCAGACAACCCAACTGCTTCAATGTGGGCAGTAAGACCAAACTACAGTTGTTGGTGTGTGACATATTACAGTCAGGAAATTTTAAGAGAACTTGGAAAATACTGAGAAAAAAAGCTCCCCAGCATTACATTCTGAAGGGAATGACAAATAAAAAAGATACTAAGCACTGTGAATGGTATTTCAGAAACAAAATCAATGTTGTTTAACATTTAAACAAAAACTAAGGACTTTGAAAGCCTTTCAGAATTTGCTAATAATTGCAGGTCATAAAGAGAATTCTTCAGCCCATAACTGTAAAAGATTTAATAGTAGATCAAGTTGAAAAGGTGAAGAACAAAAGAATCTGAGCTGCACTTCTGCCCTGCTCCCACACCTACTATTCACACTGTCACAAAGGTGTGTTTCAGATCATCTTGTTCAATCAGTTAAATCTCTTTATCTGTGCAAATATTTGCTCTGTATTAAAGCAGCCTCAACTTCTGAAAACTTCTGTTATCTTTACTGCTTATCTTTCAATGACAGAGATTTGACTGTCCCAAACACTGGTCCACTAAGGCTGCAAAACACAGAGGTGACAGGAAAGGGGTTTCAAAGGGGACAAGAGACCAGATACAATCCAAAAACAAACAAACGAGCAGAATTTGCAGCCATGAAAGTCAGGAGAAGTTCAATTCAGTGTTAATCCCTATTTGTCTGAAATGTTTACAGACATACATTTATAGAAAATGGTTCTGATGAAAATACTGTCATTACAGCAGTAAACATGCAGGAAACAGTGTATTGAAATGTTGTGCCTATTTTTGTCCATTTTTATTTTTAGGCACATAAAGCTATATATACCCTAGGAAAAACATAAGCATGGAAATGTACTTGCAGATAGAACATCTAGTATATGATTAGGGCCCAATAACTAAAACGAAATTAAAGTTTACACAGGTCTACAAGGAGACACGCTACTATAATCCCCAGTTTTATAACATGTGGTTACACTCTTTCCCTCTTCTTCTAATCAAACATCTCAATCTTTTTCCACCTGCTGGCATTATTTTTATGGGTAATTTAGACGTGAATCAAGCTGGGGGAAAAGACACACACAAAAAACCCCAAAAAATTAGAAGACCAAGAAAACAAATTTAAAAAAAAAAATAAAACATAAGCAAACCCACAAAACCAGAAAAAAACCCATAAACAAAGCAACAAAACCCAAACAAAAAAATCCCACAACAATACACCCCCAGCTCCTTCCAAACAACAAAATCCAATTGGAGTCAAAATCTTTTTCAGTCAGATCACTTTCCTAAACTGGCTTACTGGAGAGCTGCAAAAGCTCCAGATCAGTGTAGAGAGGGATCAAGAGGGTGAAGCTGGGACCATAGAAGCTCAGACCAAGCCTGGCTGAAGCAGCCATGGGACTGCAGGACTTGGAACACAGAGCAGGGTAGCTGCTATTTTTTTCCACATGCTGCTGAATTTACTTAAATTCTTCTCAAAACACAAGACTTCAAGAGCCAGAGAACACTGGTAGAGCCTTCAACAAAATCTCTGCCTGCATATATTTACTACTGCAATGCAAATGAAAGGAAATTAATTCTTAGATCTCAGATGCCAAAAAACCTGATGTCCCAGATTGCTCCTCCAACTTTTCCTTATCAAAGAATGTGTTTTAATATCAAATTCTTTGCTGTTTTTTTACTCTTTTTTTCTTCTCAAGGAAATAGTTTTTCTCTTTCCATAAGGAAATAACCAAAAGCTATTTTCTCTAAAACTATGTGCTTGGAAACTCTCTTCTTCCCTACCATCATCCACTCATTTCTCATTTTTGCACTTTGTCTTTTTTTTTTTTTTTTTATAATGGTCTTTCTTGTTATGAGAAAAGTACATTCCTGGAATGTTTCAGCTCAAGGCTCTCAAAAACAATTACTTAGGCATTTGATTTGATCTGCCAGTTCTTCCTTTCAGGCTACTCAGGCTTTATGAATCTTGAGTTTGGTCAAAGGTTAAAACAAACTTTTTCCAAGTTGCACTCCAGTGTTTCATGAGACCCATACATACCCACGCCAGTTTTTAAGGATAATTACTAAATTTACTATTAATTATGCACAACAACAGTAACTTTGAGTGCAATCTAAGGAAAATTATCCATATAGGGAAGGTTGCTAATTCACACTCACATTGGGCAAGTAGGATTGCTAGGAGGAATGATGAGTGAAAAAGTCACCCTTAAATTGGTGAAAATTCAGTACTGTTTACAGGAGAACAAGAAAGAAAACAGAAGTATCAAGGTATCTTCAAGAATATCAGGGCACTTCAGAAGCCCAGGCAAGCAGAGTTATAACCTCGAAAGTACTTCATCTGTCACACTGTGAGAAATTATCACATCTGTGATCCACATACACACACAAAAATAAACTACCCATGAAGCATATGGAAGGACAAAACATATGTTTTCTGAGTTGATCTGGCTGCTAGCTGGGCTTCTCCAGGGAGTGAAAGTTAGAAAGGATAATCTGTCGGAGTTATCTGACTCCAAGGAGTGAGTGATAGGGAAGATTTCCAGCTGGCTGTCTCTACCAGGTCTTTCTGACCCACAATCAACTGAAAGTGGTGCTTCACAGGTTTGCTGGAATGCTCCTCATGCTATTGTCTTGCCTTGGATATAGCAAAACCCAGGCCAGTTTCATTTTTTGTGCTTTGTGTGCTCTGTTTGGCAAATCTCTGAAATCAAGCTGCTTTTTCTGAATGAATGCATTACATGTTTACTCAATTTAAACAAATTACTGCTTAAAGACCTGGAGTACAAATCATTCCTACTGCTGTGATACCTCGTCACTAAAAGCAATGCAGTTACTGCTTGTGTTCCTTTTTAACGTAGCAGCATATTTGTCTAATAATACATTTTGCATATCAGACTTTTTTATTAATTTTTTAAAAAATCTCTTTAAAATTTCAAGCTAATCACATGCCTATATGCAAATTAGCCAAGGTTTTTCAGCTGCACTATTAAAACAGAAATCAGACTGAAATAACTGATTATAGTTCACTTCAAAATACATTTGACCAAGAATATATATTTTAAAGTTCTGACTACAGATAATTTAAAAGTACACTTCCCAAAAATTACATAGGTTTTAGCTCTGAAAATAAACAGAAATATACATTATAAAAAAAACAAAGTTTTACAGAACATATTTAGAATCAATTCTCAAGGAATGTTGGTGCTTAAGGTTTACATATAAACTGAAGAATGCACATAAGTTGGAAATGTACCGCTAAAGTGGTTTTTTTAATCCTTTTTAAGTGGTAACATTTAATTTTTTAAAGAGTAACTGGAAACTTTGCCATCATTTTATTCAACCAATGGTCTTAAATGTAAGTGTCCCATCACCATAATACAGAGGAGACTGGGTATTTTGGAGGGATGGTGGTGTTTATGTCTTCTTTTTCTTCTTTCATAGTAAGAAAGGCTATAATCTGGTTATAGTCATCTCTTAAATTCTGACATATGTACTGCTCACAATTATATACGGGTAAAAGTGAAAGTTCCTCCTATTATGGAGGCAGAGAAAAAGGATGTGTAGCAGTCCTTTTAGGTTGTTCCAATTAATATGCTACTGAGTAAAACTGATATGCAGACAGAAGTACAACCATGTCTCTCCAGCCACCTGCTTGGACAAGTAATTTACATGATTTAAAAATCCTCAAAATTCATATCTTACTGTCTTACATATGTGTATTACTATATCCAAAAAGTCAATTATCTGCATTTAATAATACATTTTGATATAGAGGAGTTGATTTACAATGGGATAAGGCACACAATGCCTTTAAGGGTCAACCTTATCCCAGCATCCACACTAGTTCTTATTTTTAATCCAAGCTTTACAACATTGCAAAACTGATTACAAGTTTCTCCATTGAATAGACATAAAATTCCATTTAAACTACATATTTTACATGCAGAAGAATAAAAGGCTTTGAATTTTAAACATATCTTCTCCAAGAAAGCAGCTTGTCCTCTAGCCAAATAGACTTGCATAAGTTAGCCTTACCTGGAGCCATAACTTGTTATTCACTGCATCTCTCCCTGTAGCGATGCACTGAAATGTAGCATTCTGCCCTGCATTGACCTCCACATCCCCCAGCCTCAAAAAATGTGGAGATTTATCTGTAGAGGGTGAAAACAAAAATTACAAATGAAAGTCATTACAAAAAAATAAAGGTGCCAGAAACATTATTACCTCTCTCAACCTCCATGTTTTAACAATCTTTGGCTAAGGAAGAAACAGAAGAGAGAAAAATATTTGTCTCATCTATGTTCAAGGAGTGCTTTCAGTCCTTTCCCTTCTCCCCTGGTGATTCTACTAACTTTATGTTATACATGTGTTATAATAAAGTCTTTTTAAAATAGAAGCCAGAAGAGGGAGATCAGATGCCAAAAAGTCAGCAGCAATGGACAAGAATCATCAAGAAACTTTCGACTTTATGAAATCCATCATACTGAGAAAAACCCAGTTAGGAGCATACTGCTTAAGCAAATAAGATACTGTTTATGCTATTTGCAATGCACATCAGAGCTCTTTTTTTGGAAAATGAAATCATTTGTGGCATTGAATAAAGCATTTCAGAAGTCGATAAATCTATTCCCCACTAAGAGAAAGGCTGTAGGAAATCTCAGCAGCACAATCACCTGAAGGACTTACTAGACAAAAACCAACAGAAACTTTTGAGGAATGGGCACATTGCACAGCCCACCCACCCTTTTCTCAAGAACAACTAAGGACAACAGTAGCTGAACTGTTCTTTCTTTGTGCTTACTAAAAAAACATGACACACAGGAAAAAACATTAAATTGAAACAAACAGGGTTTAAACATCAGTAACAAAAAGAGCTTGTCTGAATATCGTAACATACTGATAATGTGCTAGGATGACTGTAACCAAGGGCCTTTTGTTTTGGCACTTCAAAACAAAACACAAAGAGGAAGAAAATAAATATGAAAGCCAGACACTGAATCCAAGTAGAGCTTTGCTGAGTACAGACATCAGATAGCTGGGCTGGCTGGAATATTAAAAAGGTAACTCACTCAAATACCCTTTAAGCTTGGTAGCTACCGAGAGCTGCGGTTTAAAAAGGTTTGAGGTAGAAGAAAACAAGATGTAAGGTTGCCACTGGAACTTTTTCATTTGGCATCATTTTGCAAAGTTGGAACAGAATATTGCTATGCCCTGGTCATTTCAGAAAGCAATTAAAATATCAGCCATTTGGTACATTAGAATGAAACCATACTTTAGGAAGAGCATGTATAAGGAAGATGAGAACAGTTAAACAGAATCAAATTGCCAAAAAATTTTTGATAACAAGTGCCAGAAATGCATAGTAAGAATTTCTTCCTCACAACCTTTTATTAGTAGAATATTTTCATTGTCACAACTTGTGTTGCATGTGTGCAATTATTCCCCAGGATTAGTAGGGAAAGGCAAACATAATGCCTGAAGTCTGTCCACAAAAAAAGAAACTAAATGCAATCCCTCAGTACTTCAATAGCCAGAAGCCCTTTATTTTCTTGTTTGTTTTTTTTTTAATCTATTTTGTTTGTTTAGAAAGGAAAAAAAAAAGAAAAAAGGGATATAAAATCTGATAAACCTCCTACAAGCATCTGCCAATTCATTTTTTCTTTAATCAGTGAGTATACACATTAACATTAACACTCATTTTGATTATGCACACCAAGTGTATATGCTTAAAGAGACATTGAAGAATGCCCATTTTTTTAATGCCTGTATAATTTAATTCTGGCAGAAAAAGGTTTCACCCAGGTAAATCACTATTGCAATCACATTTCTTCCTGGAAGCTTTAACAAAAATATTATTGAAAGAACAAAGAATATCAGTGATCAAGTGATGAAAACTGAGCAGTCCACAGCAATATCAAATATGTCCTGAAAAGACAGAGAAAAATGCAGCTCTTAATCATTACTTACCACAAGGGTAACTCAGGACCTGGATGTCATCAATGGCAATGTAGCCATTTCTTCCATCTGAGACTTCAGCTTCAAATATTACCTGTCAAAATGAAAGAAAAAATGTTTACAACACTCATTTCTACAGAATTCCCCCGGTGGCAAGCGTGTAGATATAAGACACATAGCCTTTTTCATTTAGTTGAAGTTCCTACAAGGTTTGACAACTGAATGGAATATTTATTACTCAACGTGGTGCAGTTCCATACCGTTCATATACATGTCTTGCTTTGGATTTGCTGCTCATAGTACATCAGAATGAAACATGTTTAACTGCATACTGCTTTATCTCAGCTAAATGTGCAAACATGATTCAATTCTGAAAAAATGCTGTTACCTTCAGACAGGTTAGGCATCACAGCACACAAGCGATCAACCAATTTTAATAAAATCTGTATTCTTCCTGGGGTCACAATATAGTCTCCTGCGACTTTCTTAGCACAGTTGCACAGGAAAGCAGAGAAATAGTGTGGCACTCCCCAGTGGCAACAGAAAGAAGAGCTGTAGCATGAGATTTATGCAGTTGTCATTAACTTCATTCTTCCTTCTTGCAAGGCAATGAGGAAATTCCTATGCATGAAGGAAAAGAAGATACTGTCTTCACATCCAGTGTCTTGTCCCACCCCAAACAGGGAGTTAACAACAAAAAATTGCTTGGTGGTGGTTCAGAGAGTTCCTGAAATTGTGCTTTGACTGTAGAAAGAGAATGCCTGTGGGGAATGTATATTTTGATAGCACTGGACTACAACCCTTCATCCAGTTTCTCCAGACATTCATGTAAGATTGCACTTCTAGCCAATTTCTTTTTTTTCCCTTCTAATTTTATTTGCACCCAAGTGGAATTTAGTTACAAAATCCACTTCATTATCTTCCTCCTGCCTTGGCCAACAACAGCATGATGGAAATTAATTTAATGTCTGGGAGTCCTACTTTCACAGTGTGCCTTGTCCGTTGACATTTCTAACCAGAGCACTATTTGACAATGTCTACCCACTCTCCAGGAATTTTCAGAGAGCTGGCACTTGTTCCCAGTAATGAACATGATATCTTTAATTCTTTAATATTTTGGATTGTCATATTTTTTATTTAAATTGCTGCATGGTATGGAAGACAACTCAGTAAGAAATAAACATAATATTTAAAGTCCTTCTGACAGACTGGTTTCTTTACAACACAGTTCTATAACATAGACAAATTCTGAAAGCACATTGTTTCTCAAAGTCTAGTTAAGAAATTTGAGCACCAGTGCTAAGAACTGAACTAAATTTGCACCTCAGTCTAACTGGGTTATTATGAATTCACTTGGAAATAACTTAGATTCCCAGGAAAGCTCTGCCTATATATGTGTGTCTTCTTCCATGTGTTGATACCTTCTTACACTGGGAATCAGAGAAGGGAAAGCTACCTTTCTTGGGATACTGCTGGGAATTAATTTATTTCAGTTTTTTTACCTCTGCCAGATTAATTCTAGTAATCTCCATCCAGCAGGAGTAGGAAGTTATCAGAAAAGGAGAAATCCACAGACAATAGAAAGATAAAGACATGGAGATCCATGAGAAGAAGAAAAATAACAACAAAAAAACCCAGAAAACATGGAGAAGCATGGAAAGACAACAAGTCTATGAAAAGTAATAAGGGACAAGCTTTACAAGGTAAGCAAAAGAAAAATACAGTGATTAAAAAGACAGATTTTAGAGAGTTGAGATTTCACATATATATATATATATAAAACTTCATTTTTTGTATTCATACTTGGTATGAATACAACTATGAAACATTCATAACTATACATACAATATACCAAAAAAAGCAGTTAAGTTAAAAAGATTACTATAAGGCTTTAATTTTATAACATCTGTTCACATTTAAAATGGGAAATGGAAAAAGGAAATTGCATGGAGGTGAAAACAGCAGTTCAAAATGCCAACAAGTCAGACAAGAACCGGAGGTAGTTCTTTTCCTCAAATATACAAACTAATTGAGAAAGAAATTGACTGTTGAGCCATTGCTTTCACCAGAGGAGGCTTATCCTAATAAGACACAAGTCTTTGGGAGTGAATCCTGCACTTCATCTGCACTGCTGTTCAGTTTACAGTGCTAGAAAGAATGGCTTCGACAGTTTCATTTTAGCTGAAAAATAATTCAGATTATCATTCCAGCCAGAAAATATTAGTTGTCTGAGCAACAATAAATGTCCTTCCACTTATTACAATTTAATTGTGTGCCCATATAGTGCACTTCTGAAAGACAGCCACTTTCTTTAACGGAGAAGAGAGAGAAATTGTTTCCAGAGGATGAATTGGGCTGGCACTGAGCAGTGTTATGGAGACAACTATCCTGTCTCTTTTGAACCAGAATGGACACAACAAATGAGAATGGGAAATGCTGAATATTTCAAGTAATTTAAATGCTACTCAAGGGAATCAGACTTGATCCCAGAATTTTCTACACAGTTACAAGACGACACACAAATAAAAAGTCGTTTATTTCTCCAAATAAAATTGTATATCTTTGTTTATGAAATACCTACATTCAGATACAAATGAAAATCCAGAGCCAGAACTCTCTGAACTGGACACACTCTTACATATTTAGCCATTCCTAATATATTTCTTTTCCATAGGGCCATTTTCTCCCTAAAATCATGCGAGCTTTTAGTGTCAATTGGAAAAATCCATGGGTTTACTATTGACAGCCTTAAGAGATGTTTCCATTTGTATGGTTTATAGCAGAACTTCCTTTAATGACCCAAATCACTGACAAATTGATCCCAGTCAGCCTTTTATATTATTCATAATTTTGTAAACCTCTAGTATATATCACAAATGTAAATGTAAAAGTAATTTTGTCTCAAATTTGATGAGTCCCAGATTGTTCAGCCAATCTCATATAAAAGCCATTCCCTTTTCTTTGATTATGCTCATCTTTCTCTCTAAAGCCCTCTCTAACAACACTATATTCTTTGAAGATAATGAGAGCAGAGCTGGCACACAGTAATCAAAACATGGGTGAGTCATAATTTATTCAACAGCTTAATACCATTACCTAATTTATACTGAACTTCTTTAACCATTCTTAACACTTCATTTGCTTTTTTTGACCATCTCTGGGTTCTATGCTGATGTTTTTATGAGCCTCACAATTTTGTTGCAGAGTAGCAATGGCAAGCTTCAACTGAGTCCATCATTCTGTGTGTGAAACTTAGATTTTATGGAGTGTGCATTTTTTTATATTTCACTATCAACACTAAAATATGCCTGTCATTTTATTTCTCAATCACTCACAGTTGGTGAGTCCTTCTACAGGACCTCATAATTACATAGTCCTTGCAATTCCAACTTAGCATTTACCTACAAACTTCTGATGCACTGTGTTTTTTGGCACCCACTTTAGACCTATATGAATATGATGAAACAATTCTGTATCTAAAGAAGTATCTCGTAGAATGGCAGCTTAGTTTCACTATAAGTTTGTGCAGAGGGACTTTTGGAAATCTAACTAGATTCTGTCAATCACATCACTCTTACCTATATACTGGTGAACCTGTAAAGGGTTCCAAGCTGAAAATTAGGTGTATGATGAGAAGAACAAAATTAAAATAATAATAATAAGAATAAT
>VWYI01059466.1:0-18395 GCA_013399455.1 Anthoscopus minutus
ACCAACTAAGGTCAAAACCAGCACACCTGCCCAGTAAGAGAATGGAGCTGAGTTGCTTCTGGTGATCCCTCATGGGCTGGTGCCTCCAGATTATCTGTGCTGGGACACAAGTACAGGTTGATAGCATTGTTCAGCTCCTGCATCCACTGCTTATTTTGTTCACTTGTTGAGGTGACAGGGTCTGAAAACTTTGCTCATGGTTAATTTTGCAGTATTTTGCACCTTAACTGAACCAAGGAGTGTAATATTACAGTGTTCCCAAAGAGGGAACATTATGAGTTTATCATACATTTATTTATACAATGTACACAATTGAAAATCTGAACTAGCTTTCAAATTCCAGACTACTACTGAGACTTACTGTAGCTACCCTATCCTCTCCTTGTTGGAGAAGCAGTAACAATTAATCAAATTGTGGTCATGTTGTTTTGAAGAGCAAAAAAATAATTTGAAGATGTTTTTACTGTTGAGAACTGAATGGCTTTTTAGAGTCTGCATTTTACCTTTATGGCAAAGAACACTAGACTTTGCTGAGGAAATTACATTTTAAAAGTGACTAACGAAGAGACCTGTAAAGACAATGGAATTTAAGGATAAAGAGGGTCATATCTCATGAGACTTGAGTATTATTTTCATCACTGCTGTTTTAGCCAGTTCCTACAAAGTTCTTATTGTGTGAATGCGCATCTGTTTTGTGCTGTAGCAACTGTGATAGAGATTTTGTATGGCCAAAATTACATACAGAATTTTTCAAATGCCTTAGTAGTGTGTGCAGTGTGTGTTGCAGTTTTTTGCCTTGAAATAATTTCACTGACCCATTCCACAGTATCCTTACAGTACACTGTACTGTAGTGTTGGCATAACTTAGTGAAATATTAAACTGCAGCATAGGAGAGAAATAAAAGCTGGTATGATGCAGCATGAGGATGGAGAAAATACTAATCTTAGATGAAAGGCCTCTGTTAGAAGTGGTGCTTTGAGGGAAACAACCATAGCACAATGCTGTAGATCTCTGGTATCTTTATTTATTATCACTTCTCTAGTATCAATTGACATAACAGTTTTCTTGTTACTTTTGCTTTTAAAATTAGAATTCAGATTGTTAGTTTTGAAGTGTTAGTAAAAAATATATTTTGAGATTTCTGTTGAAATGGGAAGTGATTCCACATATGCTTTGCTGGGAATATGGTGATTCATTTTCTTGGGATAGATTTTTTTCTAAACCAGACCCATTTTTAGGCATTGACATTTGTAAACTTGTTCCTAAGAAATGCTTATTTTGTGATATAGTCCTTTAATTTCTATTTATTTCGTATAGCTTATTATGCTGAAGAATAATTATTGCTTTATTGTAAAATCAGTCTTCTTTCTACTGTGTTAATTCCTAGGTTGCTTTTCCAAAATGCTTGTAGGAGAGGAAATACTTCCTTGCATGGTTATCCGCTTAGTACTTGCATTAAATAGGCTTGTAATTTTTTTCTTTTGAGTCAGATTTTTCTTGACCCTTTTATGAAAATGATCTGATGACTTCTTTGCATGCAATTTTGCATGGATAGCAAATGAAAATACAGATTTCTCTGTTAGATGCTGCATAGTTTGGGCTGGCTGCGTATAAAATGAAAATGACATTTCATGGCAGAAATACTTGTTTTGCTCTGTTAGTCACTGGCTGAGATGGTGGAGCATAACCATGCCTCAGATGATTCACAGACTACTTTAGCATCTGATTAGTTCTGAGAAAAGAAAATCTGATTCAGAGAGCTAATTCTTCATGTTCTGAAACAACATATTTTGAGATGCCATTTTGCTGTGGGTTTTTATGTGGTATGAAACAAAATCGTGCTTAAAGCTACAATTGGTGAGTGTCACTTGCCATCTGTAAGTTTTCAGAGCAGCTGAAGTCAGCCTTAACAGCTGTACTTGGTGACCAATGTTGACTGAATCTGTGTAGCTAGTGAATTAACACCTATATAAATACTACCAAGATGAATGATTTAATGTCAGATTAGTGAACTGAAGGTTTACCAAATACACCACTTAGTACACAGAATGATTAAGACCATTCTTGCTGACAGCCCACATTGCCATCTTCCTAGCAAGGTACATATCAGAACAGTTACATGAGCAAAGTTTGGGTTTTTCCTCCCTTTAGCTACACAAGTAGTGTATTTCTAGGAGTTTATGTAAATTTCTAGTGATCTCACATGGGTAGAGTCAGGTGTATTGAAGGGCTTTCTCCTTTTACCATGAATATAGCCATGTAATACTGTAATTTATTTAAGTGGGGGTTTTCTCATTAGATTAGGTTATCATTTTGGTGCCTTTGTAGCAAAAACTTGCTGCTGCATCTCAAAAGCAGTCCTAAAATCATCAAAAGTATCTGCAAACAAATCTTAGCACAGGAAAAGACTTGTGTCTTTTTATGTTCTCATAGAATGCTGCATGTACAGAAATGTCTTGATGCTCCGCATTTTGTAACTTGTCCCTGTTGAAACAGATTGTTTTGTACAACCGTGTGTGCAAAGTATTACTTACATATTTTAAAATTGTCACAGTTTGGTATTTTAAATATTAATGAAAATACATATGTGAGAAACCCTCAGATATATTCAGCTGCAAATCCAACTGATATATTTTTATCAAGAAATAAAACAGCTGTCGTAATACAGACTGAGGAGTTTGACACAAAGTTTTGTTGAGTACTTATTATATGAATTGTGAGATTGTTATTCTGGTTAATTATTTCTAACCAGAAGTTTCATTAGAAACAAAAGGGGAGTGAAGCATGCTTAGATATGGTCACAAAGGTTCATTTGCGTAAGGAGTGGTTGGCTTGGCTATCACATTTCTAAGGGGAAGTAATCAGAACTTTACATCAAAGCTGTAGGCAAACAGAGCCAGGTCATGTCATGATATCCCTTTTGTACTCTGTGGACAGTACAATGCCACCTCTGAGTAGGTCCATGAACAAAGTGTCTAGGGGACAAGGGTTCTTATGCTGTGTGCTATTTATAAGAATTTGCAGTTAATCCATGTGAAGGTGTTTCATTCTGATAATGAGCCCTAATAATGGGATAGCTGCTGGTTTTTAAAACCATAAATTGTTAAGGCTGTCATAGTCATAGCCTGTTGTACTATAGAAGTAGTATGGGTTTAAGTGGCAGTGATGAATTGATGTAGTCAGAAGGATTAATTCTATCATATAAGAAGTCCCTGTGGAAGAAGGAGCAACACATTACAGCACAGCCTCCCATGAGACTGCATCCAGTCCTAGATGAAGGTTATGCAATTAGTGCAGTAAAATCATGTGACCTATTTCAAAATACAGTAAAGAATTTGTTGAAGGCAGAGCTGTCAGCAGTAATTTACAACTGTAAGATAAATGTGGTAATGCTTTTTGCAAGTTTGACTAGCTGCTGTTCTGATTTTGCATGAACAGTGTTGCTTACTGTACTACTAAAGTGTTATTTTTCAGCCTATCCAGAATTTACTTTCAGTATTTGATGGCATACATTCATTAATTACATATTTTTAATGAATACATGATGTTGTTTCTTTTTGAGAAATAAAGGGTCTTTATTCAGAAATAAAGGGTAGCAATAAGTAAGCAGTAAAGAAAATTTTAGATTTTGACACCAAGTGCCTTTGTACCTGTTAGCTGGGCTATTTTTGCAATTTATGATTGTAAACAATCAAAATTTACACACAATGCACAATAAAATTTCAGAATCTTCTGGTTAGAATACACTTTTTTGTTGTGTATGGAATCCTTCCATCAGGAAGATGCTGTGTTTTACAAAGGACATACATTAGCAGCCTTTTTCTTTACCCTTTTGAACTAAGGCATCGCTGTATTGGCTCCCTCTGTGCAAGAGAAAACCCATGGTGTCTTAAAGTCATTCTTTGAGTCTGAAAATCAACTTTGTGCCCTTCTACATTTAGATTACAGTGTGTGATGCCTTTTTCCATCACTGCTCTGCTTATCCTAGCAATGAATATTTTTCCTCCAATTAGGGTAAGTGGTATAAGAACCTTATAATTAATACAGATACTAAGTTACTGTTTGACTGCCATATAGTTTATAAACCTATGCAAGTAGGTTTAAAAATTTAAATTTCAGCATTTAATTTCAATAATGAAGTTGCCTTTTTTTTTCATTGAGAGAAGGGATGTTTATGCTTTACCAAAAATACTTATTCTTGCATAATCTTCAACAAAATTACATACCTGGAATCTGCTCTCATTGCTGTAACATCACTTTTTTTCTTTTTCATGTAAAAAGAGGTACTATTGCCTCTTGATTCTGTAACAAAAATTGCACCATTATCTTTGACCACTATGTGGCAAAATATATCATTAATCACTTCTGAGCTGCAAAAGGTAAAGGAGAGGTGTGTGGCACAGCATATCCCTCTTGGCTCTTACTGGTGTTTCTCCCTCCACTCAGTAGTGCTGTTCTGTAAGAAAATAAACACAGTTGCTGTCTCTGAACAGTTCTAGATGTGATCACAGCTCGCTTTAGTTCATGTTTGGGTATTGCCTTGAGCTGTATTGCCTTTCAATGACAGCGTGCCAGACTTCATCATGGTGTGGCTGACTCAAAACAAATGGAAGTACTTGTGTGTGAGAGAAGACGTGCTGCCAGAGACAGAAATGGTTGGGAGAGCTAGAACAGGAGGCTAGTTGATTAGGTCATGCTTTGGAAGTAGAACTTGTCTTCTGAGTTTAGATAGGCTCTATTTAGTCTATAGAAAGGTGCATAATTTTTGTATTCCAATTGCATCAACTGCTAATAAGGGTGTAGTAGCAAATACTTTTGTTGACATTTGAAAGTTCTCCAAAAGTATGGCCTCTGTTATAAACAGGAGGTGGAGATGAGATAAGAGAGGAGTAGAGGCAGAAACATTCAGGGAGGTCTGGAATGCAGATTAAAGATAATTAAAAAAATGTGTTGTTCGTAAGTGTATGATGGAACCGTTAATTGATTATTTGCTATAAAGAAAAAAGTGCTGCCTGGAATTATCTTCCTTGACTACAAAATAACATCAGGCTACATTTCAACTGTGTATCTTTCTTTCCCACCTGTTACAAGAGCATTCAGCTAATTAGATAACTAGCACTTTTGACTTGTGTGGCTTGTTTAACTGTAATTTCACACACTTCCTAGTAAGGGAAACTTTTGCCTTGAGAGCCTGTTTTCATTCAAGTTTGCAAAATGCTGCTGTGTAATTCTTTTGTGGTTTCAGTATAGTTTCTTCTTTGATAGGTTCTAGAAAGTTTTAAGATCATGGATTACAGTCTGCTTCTGGGAATCCACATATTGAACAGTAACATGAAGGAAAAAGAAGGAGAGTGTTCCCAGAGTGCATCAGATGCAAAACGCCATGGAGGGCAGAAAGTTCTGTACTCCACAGCCATGGAATCTATACAGGGCCCTGGGAAGTCTGGAGACTCTGTCACCAGAGGGACAACAAACACGTAAGTGCTGTAACCTCCTCTTATGATTACTATTAAAGCACTGACAGCCAAAGCATTAAGTACACTGCATTCCAAGAATTGAAAGATTAAGCCTTTTTTTTTTCGCCCCCCCCAAAAGTTGCCTCATCAAGATTTGTCACAGAGCCTGAAATTAGAATGGTGGTCAGTAGATTGATTGTCTTTAAATACATGATAGTTCAGAGTAACTTATATATGCACACATGCATTCTTTTACAAAAGAGATGTTATTAGGCAGCTATTACAAGCATCCCAGCTATAATTAACTGGAAGTAGCCTGGTGAAAGCAAAGCAAAAACTATAAATTAATATTAAAATGGATATTCTTACAGGGGTTGTTTTCATCTTGAAGTAGTATACTCGATGAACGTAGAATGGTATCATTGACCACTGAAGTGCAGTCATATATTGTATTTCCTGACATTAAGAACTGATGTTTTTCTCCTGTTTTTATGTCTAGCAAAACCTTTAGTAGAAATTTAAATATATGAACAATCATTATTCTTTTGTTTCCTTCATAATATATATGAAGTGCTATGAGGGCATCATTGTCACCATTCAGCATTGCATATACTCAATCCTTCATTATAATGAAGGCTTAATTTAAAATTAAGGATTTCCTTTTCTCCTGGTTCTCAAGAGAGTTGTGTAGGTAAATACAACTAATTATATAGAAGGCTATGCTTAAACCTACTGCAAATAAGTGAGAGATTTGATATTTAGTTTTCACAGATAGTTTCCAGGCACTGAGAACTCTTAGACTTTTTCAGACTTTGATTGAAGTGCAGACTCTCTGTGGTTTGTTACCTATGATCAACAAAGTGAGAATATTCACCCTTATCTAAAGTTACTTACTTTCCTTAGCAATAAACTGATGTATACTTTCTTCCAGTTTTCAGATCATCTAAATATTTCCAATTCTATCTATGAAATATTTTTAAATATTCCTCCTTTTTAATGATGGATATTTACCACTGAATCCCAGCTACTTTTATTTATCCCAGCTATTTTCTATTTAAAATCCATTGCATGCTAGGTGACTCACATTTGACTGACTTTTGCACTGTGGCATCTGCCTTGAATATTGCCTATTCCTTTGGGTTTACAAGTGAGTACAGTTCAGCTGGTAACTGGTGATCAGAGATGTTTTAAAAGATATTCTAACTATTTTGTTTCTCTTAGAATGGGAGGTATTCCAGCAAAAAGCCATAAAGGTGAAAAGCTGCTTTTATTTATGGGTATTATTGATATTCTCCAGTCTTATAGGTAAGTTGAACTTCAACTTCCAATGAACTTTCACTGAGCAAAATATTCTGAAATTACTTAGAAAAGTGAAAGTTTTATAAAGTAGTTCTGATTTAGTTTTTTACGTACTTAGGTTAATGAAGAAGCTGGAACATTCTTGGAAATCTCTTGTTTATGATGGGGTAAGTAGATTTTGTTGGGTTTTTTTTTTTAAATTGCTCATGGTTTAGCTGGTGGACCTTTGACTCATGCTGACCAGGAGAAAACTAGCTCTGGTATATTTGTAGTCTAACCTCACCGTGTGGTGAGCTGCTGCTGAAATCTTCCCAATACATGCTCTGATTTTATTTGCTGAGCTTTCGAATAACTAATAGTATTTGTCTTTATAACTTACAAGTCTAGCCATCAAGCAGAACATTGATGAATCTATAACTGAAAAATATACATAATTTGAAAACAAAAATATTTCAAATGTTTGGAATATTTTGCAAAATATAGCTGTATAATTCATAACTCATAATTTCATAAATAAAATACCTTAAAAATTCTTGAAGAATTAACCTTTAAAAGGGAAAAGAAATTGTAACTATTAACTTTCTTTGACTATGCCTAAAATGCATACTGTAGTTTGCTTGAAGTCCAGCTTATTTCTTGACACCTTTCTTGTGATTTACTTGTGGAAAATATGACTGAGATCTTTTTCAATCTTGTAGGATACTGTTTCAGTTCACCGACCAAGTTTTTATGCAGACAGATTTTTAAAGTTTATGAATGCAAGAGTTTTCAAAAAAGTTCAAGGTAAGAAAGTAGTAACTTCTACTCTTTCAGATATTTTTATAATCATAACTTTATAATGCTCCAGTCTTGGCAATAAAAAAAGCCTTTCCTCAACATCATGTGGCACTTTCATAGTGCTACAATCAAGAAACAATTTCTGGCACTTGGGTCTACTCTATTAGTAAAATTACAGAGAATTATGTACTATGTATTTTTGTCACATCAGGACTGTCTGAAGTTGGCTTCAGGTGACCACCTAAACAATTTATCATTTCCCCTCTTCAGCTAGACTGGGGAAAGCTAGAACAAAAGGCAGGTGGGTTCAAATAAGGACAGGGAGAGATCACTCACCAATTATCCCAGGCAAAACTGATTCAACTCAGGGGAATTAATTTAGCATCGTACTAATTAAAAAAAAAAGTTTAGAGACACCTTAATACAGGCTTATTCCATCTAAAGTTTAGATCAAGTTTTATTTTCACTACCTTTTCTACTACTGGAAGTCGTGCTGGCCTTTGTTGCTCTGCATGTTGTCTAAAGATACCACTTTTCTAGAGACCACTTGAGCCTGTGAACTCTGAGCCTGCCCATGGAAACCAGTGTTAAAGGCCTGGCAGATCAGAACAACAAACATGATTATGTGTAAAGGCATATGAAGGAAGAGGGAAAACTGATAATGCAGTAAGAAAGCAAAAGTGTAGGTAATAAGTATTTTGTGAAATTCTGAATAAGAATAGGATAGACAGATGGAAGGAAAAGGCTGAGAGTAAACTAAACAATTAAGATATTTGAAATAGAATTAAAGAATCTTTAAAAGAAAAAGAGAAAATTTGAATTAACCCCTAGCAGTGATTCCCTGTATGCATGATATGTTATGACAGCTTTTTTTGTGAGTCTTGACCATGCTACTAAAAGAAAATTGAATATTAAGTGTTGATGGTGCAGAGAAGGGTGGTAATGGGGGACAAAAGAGACCTGGACAAGCTCAAGAAATGGACCCATGGGAACCTGGCCAGGTTCAACAAAGCCAAGTGCAAAGTGTTTTATCTAGGTTGGGGCAACCCCCAATACCAACACAAGCAGAGGGATTAACAGATCAGGGCAGCCCTGAGAGAAAGACTTGTTGTGGGCGCTGGTTAATGAGAGGCTGGGCATGACCCACCAAGGAGCACAGGCAGCCCAGAAAGCCAGACAGGTCCTGGGCTGCATCCGAAGCAGCGCAGGCAGAAGGGCCACACCTGGAACCTACATCCAGCTCTGGGGTCCCAGTACAGGCAGGACATGGACGTGTTGCAGACATCCAGAGAAGGGATACCAACATGACTCAAGCCTCTCTCCTTTGAACTCAAACTAGGGATGCTGGGGATGTTCAGCCCAGAGAAGAGAAGTCTCTGGGGAAATCTTGTAGCAGCCTTCCAGTGCCTAAAGGGGACTGTTGAGCATATGGCATTGTCTGAAACTGATAGTAAGGTGTTTTGGAAATACTTTTTGACCAGTGTTATGGTGTTTTTTTAACATTTTCAGTAGTTATCTGGAGTGAGAAACAAGTCTGCGTGGACAGAGAGAGAACAAAATACGAACACTGGAACTAAATAAGATTTAAGTAAACCAAAAATGAATACAAATACTAGAAAAAATTAAAAATTTGAAGTGTTGAAAGTTAAATGCTTTGGAAAGGATTGGTTAATAAGAAAATAGAAGAATCTGATGTAATGTGACAAAATGTGAAGCAAAATTCAGCTTAAAGGAGAAAGAAGCCTCCTGAGACCCAATTCTCATTAAATCTTAAAATAATTTTGCCAAAGAACTGGTGGGAGTTCTGCTGTCTGAGACAATACTCAAAGGAACTCCTCTGCATTGATAAAAAGTGTCTGCTCCCTACAACTTGATACTCCTGTTTGACAAAATAAATGCCATATATGTTACCTCGACATCTGACTCTTTTTCCCCAGTTCTTTCTAATTCTGACTACTGCATTTGTTCCAGGACAAGATACAATGTGTTCTGTATTTGAAGCCTACAATGTACAATTAAAGGATATCATGCCAAATTTTCTGTCCAATCTTAATTTATCTGTCTCATTTTTCCAGGCTATTAACCTGTCTAAGTATCCTACTCTTATTGATTTCCTCTGTATACAGGGCTGTTAATGTACTTTTATACAGATTAATGCTTCACATGCATTATCATTCTTTCATAAAAAATTGTGAGTGTTACTGCCTTCAGGAACATTATTTCTAAGCTTTGAGTCAGACATTTCAGTTTAAACACAAGCCTGGTTCTGAATTTGGTTTTTTTTCCCCTAGTGCACAGAACAGCCATACATAATTAACAACAAAAACTTAATAAGTAGATTTAGCCTTGGGCAGAGGCTAGCTCAGCAACTTTCTACTATATTATTTTTTTTAAATACCCTGGAGCTATGTATCTCATTCTTTTCTTCAGTCTTTAGCCAAGCAACTTGATGTGTTTTACTTGAACTTTGTAGTAAAGCAACAAAAGTGTTACATTCATCTGAAGTAACTTTGCAGCCAATGGACGGAGATCAGCAGCCAACAGCTGAAAAACACTGAATAAAAATAGCTGACATCCTTCTGGAGAAGAACTACAGATGGGGGTCATGGTTCGGTAGTAGTGGCAGTGATCTAGAGTTTGATTCAAAATGCTTTTTAAATAGGCAGACCCTGCTAAGAATTGTAAGATGTGCTGATACCTGGCCTGTGTAGGCCATCAAGATTTGGAAGTGTTTATTGTACCCAAAAGAAATGTTTGGCACATGAGTCTGAAGTGGCAGTTCTGCAGTATCGTTACATAGAAGTAATTATCAGCTAAAACAAAAATACTGTAACCTCTCAGACTACTTCAAATATCTTTTCTATTTGTTTCGGTATCATTCTGTCTCTGATTACATGAGTTGGTACTCTATAGGAGCTTTTAAACTTAGTGGTTCCAATGACTTGACTAATTGTCCCATAATAGGCAGTAAGAAACTAAAAAAGACAAAAGTACTTCTCTCACAGATGAAATAATACCTTTCACTCTAGTTTTAATGTAATGTTTGTTAAGTATCTTCATCTGTATTCAAAACCTAGATTTTCTATATGACTCGCTTTTTCATATGCTGTTAAAGATGTGCAGGGAGATAAGATGACATCATTCAACACCTGTGTTCATTTGGTAATGCAGCTTTAAAGCCTTCACCTTCAAAGAAACGGTGCAATTCCATCACAGCCCTAAAGGCAGCATCACAAGAAGTAGTGTGTGCAGTTAGCCAGGAGTGGAAGGATGAAAAGCATGGCATTCTGGCTGAAGGACAAAGTTATGCCAGCCTTGATGAAGAAGGTACTGTCTTTCAAATCAACAACCTTAATGATGTTCTTAAAATTTTTGTTGAAGCTCTAGAAGTCCTGTAACTAGAATATAACAAGTATGGCTGGTTCTCAAAATCAGAGTCAGGTTATTCTTGTGGAGATATTAGTTAGCAATATATGGTAGAATGGACTTTCAGGAGCACGACGAGGTCAGAAACAAAGTTTATAATAAGATGTTAAACTTTCAGATTTCAGGAGTTCTTAAGGAAACATATTCAGCTCTAGTTGTAAATTAAGGCTAGAGCCAATGCTGTTCTTCTCACTGACCTCTAAACAAGTATATCACATGAAGTGTTTTGAAGCTCAGTTCATTGTTCCCAGAATCTTTTAGAAGAGATACAACTTTGCCCATACCAGAACTTGTCTGCAGCCATGAAGAAAGCAGAACCAAATGCTTAATCCTTAGCTCTGGTAGCATGAGAATAGTCCCAGGACTGAGAAGAACTCATAACTTATACCTCTGCTTAATATTTGACCTTGGGGTTAGTCTGTATTCTGCTGAATGTACTTGTTAGCAGCTGAAATTCTCTCTGTTAATACAAAAGAGTGTGGGTGTGGGCAGTATGAATACTACCATCTCATCACTTCAAACATTAGGAAATTTCAAGAAGCTGTTGAGGACACTGTGGGACTCAATATACTTACATGAAGATTCTTGGGCTCAATTTCAAATGAAATTTGTTAACACTGTTCTTTATTTTTGCATATGCAGTACTAGGTTCACACCACCGGCCAGATCTAGTGCCAAGCACTCTGTCTCTGTTTGAAGCAGCTTCCTTGGCAACCACACTTTCTTCTTCTTCCTTGAATGTAGATGAGCACTGTCAACGGGATCAACCTACACTCTATTCTAGCAGGTAAAGGCCATGTATGCTAGAGAATTCCCCACTGTTCTGCTAGAAGTTTAATGCTGTGCTCAGCAGAAGGGGCAAGTGTCTCTGTAACTCAGTCTTTAACCTTTCCGGTGAAGGAGGGATGCCAAAAGCCTGTGGGATTTATCACATATTTGTTTGTAATTATACACATGGTAATTTGGGATCATGAAATAGAAAGCATAAACATGGCAAAAAGTGTTATATGAATTTTTCTTCATGTTCCAAAACTAAATTGGATGTCTAAACTTTGATTGGCTCTTAGCCTGTACCATAAACCAAACTACATTAAGGTCAGGGTAGGAAGTAATTTTTGTAATTTGGCTGTAGCCTAAAATAGCTGCAGAAAATGGTGATGTGCTAGGAAAAGGAAAAATTGTTCTTTATTCCTAATGTACAGTGCTGAATAGTCTGCTTTAAATTCTCCCATAACAACCATTTTCTGAAGTAAATTTCTGTGAAACTTCATCCATGGGTGTGATTAGAGTCTGTCTGCTTTTAATCCAGGAAGTATAAAAACAGGAATATTTTAAGACAAGTTGTGCAGATGCTAGTGAGCTATGTTGAATGTGATTTGAGTTGTGTTTGAATATATTTCAGCTGTGTCTGTCCAATACCATGCCTAAGCCAGTAAGTCTTGGTGGGAGATCGTCTCTGTATGTGTCTGTGTGCTCCCTTGTGCACCTGAAGTGTGTCGTGTTGTGTCATGTCGCCTTGCCTGCTTGCAGATCTCCTTACTGTGTATTGAACCATTCCTTTGCCTGTTTTCATCAAGAAGAGTAGCCACTCAAACATCCTGAATATTGTTTGGAATAATTCAGAACTACTCAATGTATAAATTTGACAAATGCACTAATGTGCCAAGATGTAGTTCTTTCATGTAAACTGCTTGTTGCCCAAAAAATCAAGTTATTTTAAAAGCAATCTTGAGGCAGTAGGATTTTACCTCCTGGTAAATATTTGACAACAGGATTTACATAAAAAGTAAAAGGACTTGCAGCATTACTTAATGAAAGTGGTATTTACAGCTTCCACTTCCATTTAGTTGAAGTAAATCTCACTGATGTGGCATCTTCCATATGTCTGATGGTTTGTAATAAAAATTTGAATGAGGCATTTTTTGGGGTGTAATGAAGATGAAGTTGTAATTGCAGAACAAAAATATTTCTACACAAGCTTTAGGAAATAAAACTACTGATGAATAAGCATTCAGAGAAATAGAGCTCATTCACTTCAACTTATGTCTTGTTATCTGTAGGACTTCGATATTCATGATCTTTTTTTAATAGAAATAAAGTTACAGAGTACTGGAGGGTTTTGTTTGCTTTAAGCATCAATTAAAACAACAGAACTGCTTTGTATCAGCATCAGTCAGGAAAAGAGAATATGGAGTTATCTGAATAAAGAGTTCAAATTTAAAGCATTCAAATATTCTTTATTCTCTAAAAAATCAAATATAAAGAAAACCTGTGAGTAATTCCATTCTGTTTTACTCTAGAGATACTCCAAAATAATTCTAAAATAAAGTTTTTAGCAGGTCTACACTTTGATTGTACATCTAGACTCATTTACTTTCCAGTTGAGATTCAGTCAATGAAATAACCTCTAATGCAGGTCATGTTGCCAGCTTTGTGATTAACATTCTTATCTTATGACATCAGATTGTTAGTGTCTGCAGGCCAGGTATGGACTTCATCATTACAAAAGGCACATCCTCTAGCAGAGCAGACCTGGTACCAGCATTCACAGATGTGTGGTTCTCTCCATATCTTCCACCAAAACATCTACACTGTAGCCATGAGATCTGCCATAGGGGCTTACCAGATCTTTGCTGGTCTAGGTGTGCCCTCTGCAGCTAGAGCTTGGAGGCAGTTTTTAATTCTCATCAAGTCGTGGTGTGTGTCAGTAATCTCAGTATGTAAAATTCACAAGGATTAGCTTTCTCTTAGGAGTTGAGAAAGCAGCTAAGCATGCTCAGTATCGAAGTAGTTTCCATAAGATTCTAGGCACCTGCTGTTTTGTATTCACTTATTTTGGCATCAGTTCAGGGAGGTCATTCCTTCTTGGCACTAAATAATACATACATCTGAAGTTTTACTTAGGTTTTTATGGATCACTGAAGGAATTTAAGTCCTTTCGTACAAAAAGCTAGCAGGGAAATAAACCCACCAAAAAAACCCATGCTACAATGATGCCCTGAATTGTAGATTCAGATCTGAGTTTTTTCTTGCCAGAGTTCTTTTGAATATTAGAAAATCATGTATTATAGGACTCATCACTTTACCATTTGTCTCTCATAAACAAAAAGCTTGGAGCAGTCTTTGAAACAAAGCCTGAATTAAAGATTTGTTTACAAATTGAGCCTGTTTTCAATCTTTAAATATGTAATTGACTATGATATTCTGCTTTGTTATTTAATAGAATTACAGTTTGGCATCTTCTTGATCAGGCCTTTTCCTTGTTCTTCAAAGTAACATAGCACCAAGAGTACATAAATTTGCTTGTAACCTGTCAGAAATTTCTGGTTTAAGGTAATAAAAGAGGAGACTCCTGTGTGCACAGTAATAATGTGAAATTTGTACAGCTCCTTGACTCCTAGTAATGAGCAGTATGTGCCCATACCACTTACAAAACAGAGGGTATTATTTTCCTCATTAAAAAGAGAGTGGTAATACTTTTGGATACCTTGACGGACACACTGTATTTTCTATTTGGGTTGCTTTTTTCTTTCAGAATTACCCACTGTTTCCGTTATCCGATGTAATACTTCCCAAAGGAGAGGCAAATGGCTTATAACATAAGACAGGCCATCAGCACTATCTCTGCTTGAGAGTGCTCAGCATTTGTGGTAGAAAGAAGAAACTGCTGCTGCTGAGGTTCAGCAGACTCAGGTGTCTTGCTGAGGTGGAGCCAGCTCCTGAGGCTGTGCCTTGTGAGGAGGGCTTTTGTAAAGCTGGCTTGATTAGAAGTAGCATAACTAATTGGTAGATAATGCAGGAAAGTGTTTGGGGACTTGTAATTGAAGTGAAAAAGAGAGACTGAGCAGCAGTCATAACCATACAGCTTATTAGAAGTGTTTTTCCAGGCTGCAAAGCTGATTATTTTCGCCAAGTTATTCCTCAGTTGTTGAAAAAGTAGAGGAAACCTGAGGTGCTATCCAGTGTGAAGAGGAATTAGTGCAAATGTAAGAGTAGTGGAGGGGGTGAAATGGCTGTATTTTTCAGCACAAAAAGGACTGGACCTAAAAAACATAAGGAAAAAGAAAAGAAAGACAATCATGACATATGCTATTCAGTAAATGTAGGCTTTCTTGTTAGTTAGAGGACAGATGGTTTCTTTTCCATGAAGCTGTTTCTCAGTTAAGTGGTTTTGTCATAAGCAATGTCAAGTATTCCTTCAGTAAATGAACAGAATTGACAATTTATTGCTTCTATTAAAGTTTTCAAATATTTTCCATTCCTCGAGTATATTTATATTTGGTACAGAGATATTGTAGTACTTAAATGGTCTGTTTTCCACAAGAAAATGTAATTATTAGTCCAAAACTACTTATTTGAATGGGTTTATTTGTTTTATCTTAGGAAACGTAATGCTTATATATTATATTAGAGATTACTTTTATAGCAGAAGTGGAAACAGATTTTTTTTCTCCCTTCCAGGAAAAGTTTTCCTATTAAGTGCTGACAAATTAAAGATGACAAATCTGAATGCCCTAAGCACTATGACTCTTGTCTCACTTGACATTGTTTTTAGAATGGCAAAGAGCTGAAGGAGTTCAATGGTGCTTCTGGAAATGTTTGAAAATCGCTTTAAAATATTTTAAAATGTTTCAAACTGTAGATGTTTTACAATTCATGTTTTAAATATTTCCAGAATACAGAAAGTTTTTTTTTCCAATGTATTTTTCAGCAGGTCTCATGGGACTTTCCAGTCCCAAACCTAAACAAAATCCCATGCTGCATAAAGGGGTGCTTCACCTCCCTCTTTGGAATAATGCCAAGATACTATGGGCTATAGAAGGAGGACTGCTGAATTCTTCTGATACACCTGAGCCTAAGGGAAAAAAAATCTATATAAAATCTAATTCTTCTTTCTCTTTATGCATTCTATGCCTGATTTCTGTAAGATGGATAGGTAATCTGGACTTCTGCCTTCTCTTTCTTTTTCTTCTTCCTTGTTATCCATATATTTTTCAATTTTTTGTCTTACATTTGCTGTTTTTGGTGGAGACCACTTTAAATTTTGGAGGGCTTTGAGGGATTGTGGGTTTTTCTTCTCATACAGTCAAACTTCCTGAAGCATGCAGATTTTGAAATGCTGTTCTGCTGGTTTTTTTTCAGTAACAGGGATTTATAGGTATTAGTTTTCCTGTTGTAAGGAATATTAAGCATCCCTTTTGCCAGCTGGTGTTCTACATAAACAAAATTTTGTGTGTTAAGTTTCCATGTTCTGTCTGTCCACACATTACTTTTAGCTTCTGAAGCTTAGACGACTTCGTCTGAATCTGTTTCAAAGTGGATTAAATTCATGCTTGCTTCATAATAATAAGCAGTTGGGTGGAAGAAAAAAGACTTGAATGCTTAAATGCTATGAACAGATGCACTGAGACACTGGGGGTATCCCCATGGGAAAGAAAATTTGACTATGATTGAAGCAACATGTAATTGTGGCTTGAAGTAAAACAAAGCTTTCCCAGCTCTATAATGATGGAATTCTTTTTGCTTCTTTTTTTCTTTTCTTAATTAAGAACCAAGATCAAATAGAATGTTTTAGCCAGAGGAGGGCAACATCAGAGTTGAGCATGCTCCTTGTGGCTGGTCATTACTGAATGAGAGAAAGTATCTGTAGAAGTGCTTGGCTTTTCTTTTTCAACCTAAGAATTAAGTGCACTGCAGAAACTGTATTAAAACTCTATTCCTCCAAACTCTTCTTTCTGAAACACTGTGTATGTGGGGATTTCACTTGCTCTCCCCTGTGCCACCCCCAATATGTCTTTGCCTTATCAGTGTCATTAAAACCAGTCTGCATTAAAGCTGGCAATAAATGCATCTATGATGATGCTGTTGAAGAAATTTGAACTTCAGTTACCAGCTGCTGATAGCATGCATATTACTGTTAAGGGATTAATTACAAGATTTTTTGTTTTAGTCTTTTACACTGCTCAATAGAATTCAAGTTATCCATATGAGAATAGTGCTAAATCAATGGGACCTGTGTCATCCTAGTGCAAGATAAATAGTCTTGCTTTTGAAAAAATAACCAGTGCATTATATGATAAAAGGAACATTGTAATGTGGTGAGTGAAAAGCTCTATCCCAGTGTAACATTGATTCATTATTTTGTTGAGCATTTGAATCTTAGTTTTCTTTACATGCTAGTTTCTGCATGTTTAACTTTGCATGCTAGTTTTACCCTTTCTGAAGTTCTATCGCATCTGAAATATACTTAAAGTAGTGCAAAGGGAGAAGGAAATTAGTCATATCTGGACTGATGGCTGTAATCATGTTTCCATACCAAGTTATAATTTGCAATATTTGCTTTTCACCTTGTCTGTAAATAGTTAAGAACTTCTAAAATATGTCTCTGCACCACTGACAGCTGAGTTTTCAAGGCAGCCTGGAGCCTAATTTCAAGCTAGCCAGCTAGTCAAGACATTCAAGAAGGGACACCTGACTCCATTAAAACACCTTTGAGAATTTGAGCTTTATGGACCTAGTGTGTTACAAAATGAGATTTCTGTGGAGGTCTATTTGCAGTTTCATGTTATTTCTGTAAGGCAGAGAACAAACTTCCTTGCACAGGTGTACTGATTACAATACACTCTTGTTCTTCCACTTTTCCTTCTGTGTCTGCATGGAAAACCTCAGTGTGCTTTGATACTAATGCTACAATGTGCCTAATTGCTCACTCTTTTTTTTCCCTTTTTTTGAATTACAAAATGCTGCCTAAATTTACATCATATGTAATGTGGATGTATTTTGAGATTAATGAAACTTTGTGACATTTACTGTGATATAGTTTCATTAATTAAATAAATATTGAAGTTCAGAAATAGCATTACTTTCTGATAAAATTTTAGTAAATGCAAAATGAAAATCTGAGGTTTCTGTTCAATTAGTCAAATATGAGCTTCCTGTTATCTAGCCATTGCCAGCATATCTATGTTTGTTTATTTGCATTCCTTTTTTCCAAGTATTTGAAGATTTTTTAATAGAGAAACTTACTTTTAAATTTTCAGTTATGACTGAGCTTTGTAACTTGGACTTTTGGTTGATTTTACTCTCCCTTTTCTTTGCAGTAAAGGGTTACCTTCGAGTTCAACATTCACTTTGGGAGACAGTGCCATCTATTTGACTTCAGAACAGAGCACATTGGAAATGGAAAATGATAATGCTTCAGTTTTGGATGTCTACTTAGTAAGTTGGCAAACAGTTTCTGATGGGCTTTTTCACCTGAAATTGCTTTGACTCAGGCTAAATGACTAAAATATCTGCTTAACTTCAAGATCCAGAGGTTTATTGAGGTATTTTTTGTATGAAACGTAAATAAGTTTGCATAGGTATGATTTGCCAAAGCAAATCCCTAAAGAATTTATATTACTATAATTATTATATTAATAATAAAATAAATACAT
>VWYI01059476.1:0-18873 GCA_013399455.1 Anthoscopus minutus
GGAGGTTTTCTCCCAACTTTGTCCTAAACACCAAAGCACCAGTGGGATCTGCTTGAGGTTCAATGGGTCAGAAGTTTAGGAGACAGCCTGTGAGCTGCAGATCCCCAAAAGTCCTGCACATATTGTTCAGCAATGGTAAATGTCTCAAGTAACTTCAGTCCTAGACTTAGAATGATCGGACAGTCTCCAGCCACCTGTCATTAAACCACAGCCTGCTCATTGCAGGTAGAACAGGGATTAGCTCTCAGTGAAATCCATCCTTCGGTAGCCAGTGCTCTAGAGGTGATGAAGGGTGAAGGGCAGAGGAAAGCTGAGGTCCTGGCTCCATCAGCTCCAAAACTCAGAGTTATCTCAAAGGAAACAGGATTTGAAGTGTCTAAACTCTTTCCTAGGCATTGTTTGCATGTATCACTGTCCCCATGTCCAGCTCCATGCCCTGCTGTTGATGCACACTGGCAATGGGAGTTAAAAGAGGCTTCATAAACAAGCATCTGAAAGCACAGAAAGCCACAACCAGAGGAAGCTTGTGCCCAAATTACCACCTCATTAAGATTTTGCGCTAGCCCTGCTCTCACTAAAACTAGGGTATGTCAAGCTTGATGCCTCTGAAGTTGTTGAATGGGTCAATAAAGTCAAACCCTTATGAATTCAAAATTGGTACCTGTCTTCAAGGTCAGCAGTCATGTTGTTTGTTCAGCAGAAGAGAGATTTCCTCACTTTTCCAGTTGGATATGGACTCTGGAGTCAAGTGCTACCTCCCTCTTGGGTAGAAGTGTCTTTCGTGTAACCCGATACTCTTCTTCAAGGATATTCTCTTGGTCAGACCCATAGATCTATGCCTATGTAAGAGATCTTAAAGGTATTCAACTCATCTCCACTGACTATCTCTAAATTTGCATTTACACTCGATATATTTGCATTTGCACACAAGTTATGTTAATTTTTGGACAGAGAGCACATCAGACAGTATATCACTAAACAAGTTTTTTCCTCACAAACCTTCATTATCTCTCAGTCCTAAAAGAAGCAGTCTGCAAAATGGAAAAACTTTTAGATAACTTTGCCTGAATGCTTTCTATCCCTTTTCAGTTTTGCCTGTAGCACTTTATCCTGTCTTTCAGAGTGGGGCTAAAAATACAGGAAAAAATATATCATGTTCAAATGCCTGTGGGGAAAACAAACAGCATTTGAAACGTTGTTTTAAAATATGACTTCCTACCTGTAGTCTTTGTTTTTTCTGGAAGTGTCTAGAATCCTTGATAGCACTTGAGTTCTTAAAAACTCTTTAAAAACTTACCCAATGGAAATAAATCAAGATAAGGAATACATATGGTAACAATACTGTCTCCTGCTTGCTTTCAATTTGTTCCAGCTGCTTCCACGATGGTGAATTGCAAGGCCAGGAACACTGTGTTCATGAGCATGTTACTGGAAGTGGCAGACAGACCACTTGGGCAGCTCACTGCCTCCAAGCAGGTAAGGTAACAGAGAAGTCAGCGTTCACCTTGCAGCAATCAAAAGAGTTACTTGGGTATAACAGAGGAAAACCAGCTCCTCCAACTCCTTGAGGCCACCATAAGAAAAGGTCATGATCAGCAAACAAAAAGAAAAAAATATCTGGGTGTTCAAAGTCTGCCTGAAGTTTGATTTCTCTGCCAGAAAACCCAACATTAAAGTTTAAGATAACATTTAGAGGGAAACAGATGTATGTGGGTTGCTTATCTGAAAAAACTCCTCATACCTCACAGCCCAGCTTTGTAAAATCTTTTTCTAACTTGAACATTGAATGTGGTCACTCCTTACTGCAGTAATCGTTAGTGATGCACAGACAACCATCCCAAGGGAGACATCCTTTACAGTCCTGCTTGTAACTGACAGTAAAAAAAAGATGTAGACTTGTATAAGCTTAAATACACTATGTTGAATTCCTTATTAAATAATGGTATTAAATTCTTACACAGCGCTTTCTCTTGTTGCTAGATCTGTACAAAATATCTTATCCCTTCCCTCAGTGATCCTATGCAAAACAGAAATATCACCTAATGCATAGAAATATAAGGGCACTAGTCAATAACCACAGCTTAAATAAATGGCCAGGGATATGACTGTGTTCATTCCTGTCCTTATTTCTCTGTAGACCACTTGTCATAGGAGGAGTGTGTGTGGCACTTAGATGTACCAGGAGCTTTCATCAGTGGAGCAGAATGTTTGGCACCCGAGGTTATCACCTGCTGTATTTCTTTCTGGGATTGCTCAGGTATGAAAAATTATATTCAAACATACTTTTAACAGCCCCACCCACTGCCCTGTGTTTCCTATCTCACAAGTCCTTCAGGCTGCAATAAAGTTAAAACCAGGGTTAACTCTGCTGAAATTAATTGTGAGATTAGCAGAAGCAAGGCCTAAGGTGGAGCAATTTTTATGTTACAAAACCAGGAATCAGCACACAATTAACATATCAGCCTGTGGGGAATGGCAGCAGAGACCAGGATTCAGTGGAATCAGCTCCAAAACAGCCAATGGGCTGTATGCTGGCACTGGAATTTCATACTGTCTCCTTTGCTCCTGCAAAGCGAGGAAATCCTGTTTCCAAAGCCCAATATCCCCATATTGCTGCACAGCCCATCTGGGGTGGAGTGTGGGGGGGGCTGCAGCTGTTGCTCTGGAATCCCCCTTGGAGAGGGGCAAGGGAGCTCTCTTTGCTCTAACTGCAACTTGCTTTCCGAGAAAGCCTGGGCAGAATAGTGGGGAGCTTTGATGGGGGAAGTAGATATCATAACAAATTTGGAGCACAGAGTTCTCCTGGAGAGTGATGCTACAAGGACAGCAGGACATGTAGGCCTATCCCTGCTGTTGCCAGTGAGCACATGAGGACAGGATGTTACTTTCCCTCCTTGCTGCCCATTTCTACCTGCTGCACTGTAGCTACCCAACCTAATCCATGTGGTCTTCCAGGCTGATATTGTCCTTCCCAAGGTCTTTGCATTGTACATGCAACCAGAGGCATTTTTGCAGTCTGGCACTCCTGTGGTATGGATGCTCCATTGGATCCTCAGGATTTTCAGTCCCTCTCTGGGCCTACTGTGCTGCATTCACACTTGTAAAATTAATTTTAAAAAAGCATTGCAAACGCTTAAGGCTAGCCTTGTAAACATCCTGCAAAATTCTCATGGTAGAAGAAATAAACTATATAAATATTTGAATATGATTAAAGTGTAGAAAAGTTGTGATTTTTTATCTGCCACTGGGCATTAGGGATTGTGAAACCTTGTGGCTGAGGGCTGGGCTGCACAAGTGGGTCTGCAGTGTTGGAGGCATCAGAGGAATCCTTACACAAGCTTCAGATGGAAAAACTGAGATCAGGTGTATTCTGCATGGAAATCCGTGCTCCCTAAATGTTTTTAGGTTCTTTGAACAAAAATTTAGGGTGATGAAAAAGGTTTTAGGGCAGGCTATAATCATGAGTCCCATTCCTGGTCTGCTGTTCCATGTACGTAGCATGGACTGGATAATGGCCTAAAGAGAACTGGCCAATCCTCTAAGCTAAATCTCTAGTTCCTGGTAAAAATTTGTCAGATCCAAGTAACAGAAGAGCTTACAGGGACTGGAAATAAAGCTTCTTATTCCTGCTTTGTAAGGGAGACTTGATGGGTAAATACAAAAGATGGGGTGCTCTGCCTCCAGCTGGGCTCCCTGCCCACGTTGTGAGTGCTCACTGACACGGTCTCAGGGCTCACCACGACAATCTCAGGGCTCACAAAAACAGTCTCAGTTCTCACTAAGAATCTCTGAGAGAAGATGTGATGGCATCATCTGAGCAGCCCAATTAGAGGCATCACCAAATAGAGGCTTGCATATGCTGCTGCAGCTGCAGAACAAGCCTCTCCTTTCCATGCCCTCTGTGCTCAAGGCACAGACCTGTGTAAATCAAGACAATCCTCAGCCAGGGAAGAAAGGATCTCCCAAACAAACACTTGTCCTTTTATTTGTTCGTGTGACCATATTTGTTGGATCTCTTCCTTACCCAACTGGTGTGTGAAGTTCAAGAGACACTGTAAACTGTCTTTGTTTTTCTTTGCAGCTGTGGACTATGATAAACACCATAAAGTGATGACCTAACATCTAGGGCTAGGTCTTATGGAAAACCAGCATTTTTCCTCATTGCTGTAGGAGACAGCAAAAGTGCATGGTCCTTCTTGATATGAGCTACTGCAGCCTGAGAGCATCATCTTGAGCAGTCTCTCTCTTCAAGGGGAAATTGCCCTTCCTGGGATGCTGCTGCTTACATCCCACAGCACCTGTGTAGACAAGCTCTAAAGCAACAAGGTATAAAAATACTTTGAAAGCTGGCCAGGGAAGATGCCCAAGAGCTGTGAGGAAGAGAAAGCTTTGAACAGTGCTGTATCTGAAGCAAGGTTTCCACCTTCTTGGAGGAAGGGGGTCTTGGAACTGCTTGATGGAGGGGACAGGCACTCAGTGATGCACAGCAGCACTCAGCAAGCAGCTCTGCCCTGTTCCTCGCACCCAGTGGTTTCCAGAGCTGCCTCATTATCTCATTTTAAGAGTGAAATCTAATTAGATTTAAAAAACAATCAGTAAAATTGAAAACATTCAGATTTTCCATGTACAGCTGAGCAAACCCTTGGGCTCAAGTGTGACTGTGTGCAGAATGCAACTGCAGCTGGCTGGGTTTTCCCCTCCCACCTGGACAGGAGCAGGCTGTGCACCTTCCCTGGAGCTTGCTTGGGCACTGCTGCAGGAAGCCTGCATTCATGGACACATTTTGTCCTCAGTGACCATGAGGTTGTCAGTGACCCATCACAAGCTGAAGGCTTTTGGCTGTGCTCTTGTGTTACTGAAGTCAGCAAGAACAATGCAACTGATTCAAGCAGGAACAGAATTTGGCCTGACAGAAGCAAACATAAAGGCTGAGACAATGAGCCCTCTCAATTGCTCTGGAATAATCTTCCAGCTGATGGGCATAAAACAGTATTTACAGAAAAGGCTAAGCTGATTTTCCAGAACTCTTCTGAGAGGCAGCCCTCTTTCTGCTGCTTGTCTCATGAAAGCAGAGAAGCCAGCATTCACATCACTACTAACATAAAATAAATCAACAGATTGGAGGCATCTTTCCAAATAGACAACTGTGTTTATTAGTACAAGATACTAGTAAAAGCACTCTGTAATGAAGATTTCCTCATTTCTTTGTTTTATGTTTATTATAGCCGCTCCTCTGTTACAACAAATAAAATTGACATGAGGACTATTAGAGTCAAAGGCAGACTTGATTTTTTTTAATGTGCTTGGGGTAACTAACACAACAGACAGAAATGTAACAGGAACTGCAAAGGGAGTAGTTGCTTCATGTTACAAGGCAGACCAATACAAATTTATGTGGGTAGTTTCCTGGGAACTGATCCAAAAAGAACCTTAGATGTCACCATCCCCAGCTCCACAATGCTGAAGTTTCACTGTCTATTCCCAGGGCATAATCTCCAGCCTCAAATTAGGTTCTTAGCATGGACAGAAACAGGACGCCAAGTGGGATGCCACAACTCAATACTGAGCACTGCAAATGATCAGCCTTAATGGAAATGAGCCCCCAAAAGTCTCCATTTAGGCACTGAAAATAGAAAACACAGATTAGCAAACACTTAAAATATATATGAATAAATGTTTATAAATTGTTTCCTTATCAAGAGACGAAGATCAACCTTCTTCTGGAAAAATGATCAGGGGGAGAATGAGAAATATATTCTGTAGAACTTTCTGACATCAATAAAGGGCTAAAGTATATAAGCCTTTTCCATAGTTTTAGTAATCAGCTCAGGTTAACAGCTTGAGGGAAAATAACCCATCTGGTTGTTATTCTGTGGTAAACACCCTAGGGTAGCATGTATTGGTTTGTTAGTAAGCAGTGGAAGTGCAGAATTAGAAGGCTGATTTTAAGAATTCCACATTCTGATTAATCGGAGAGTTTTGTTAATTATACGCTACACAAAAAAATGAGTTTGAATACAGGCGAAATAAAGACTCCCACAACATGCATTTATCCTCTGCAAGAAATAAAGTATGAAGAACTGCCAATACTGAACCTCAGCTGTGTTTGCATACTGTGGTGCTGCCAAAGGCAAGAGTGTCAAAATCTGCAAGACCCACATTCATCCCTGGTGTTATTCAGCTCATTCTGGTGGATATACAGCTGGGATAAGTTTGTCTCAACAGAGATGGACAGAGCTGCCTGTCAGGAGCAAAATCAGTGTACTGCTCCTGGGAGAAGAGCAGATACTAGCTAGCAGCACAGGAGTTGGTAATGCTCTCTTTTGTCCATGTGAAAGTGCAAACCATTCCCAACTGGCTGACCCGCACAGCTTCATATCCAGCTGTAGGGTGGTTTCCAGCCTTAACACTATATGGCTACATTTCCCCACCTGCAAACAGGAGTAGGGACTTAAGTAGTCAACCAGGAATATGAGAATGCACTGAACACACTTTTCCCTCCTCTATGTGCATTTGTGCCTTAATTTCTCCAAATAATAATTGTCTTTGCACTTCATAGTCTTTGACAGATTTTAAAGCAAAGAAAATCCTTTGTGAAAGCACATCGCTTCTAGTGCTTTCTCCATGCACAGACTGCCATGGTTCCTGCCTTATTGTCCCAGCTCCCTAGCAACAGATGCAGGATGTCAGTTTTATCCCTCCTCCAGGTTTCATGGAGATTTGAGCTCTTGATCCCACACACGCATTTGACTGCCTGATCCTTCTGCACAGTCCTAACAACCAATGCCTGTTGCTTCCATGGAAAAGATGATGAACCACCAGGGACAAAGCCTCAGAGCTGCTTTAAATTGGTACATCCTCACAGTTTCTTAAGTGTTTGGATAAACTGGAGCCAGTGAAGATTACGCTTTGCAGACCTATGCTGGCAGATGCTTCCAACCTTGAAGTCATCCACCCCAAATTCCTGCTGTAGCACAGATAAATTAGTCTATGAATTTCTAATGCACCTGTCATGCAGCATGGAGATGCCATGACATTTGTGTCAGTGGGAGACATCAAACCTTTCCAATGTGTCTCTGTTGTGTTCTGCATTGGGATGAGCTAGCAAATGTCAGAGCTAGCACTAGGGCCATGGTGCAGTTTCAAGTATGTATTGCTTGTAGTGGGGCATTTTGCAGGGTACTCAGTCAATTTGATGTGTTGCTGTAGGAGTCCCTGGCAGAGAGGCAGCAGGTGCAGTAAGGCTTATCTGAAGGGAAGTCAGATATTGCACTGCCCAATAGGCTAGGTTGCTCAGAAAATGTGTTGTTGTTTAGCTGATTGCCATCATGCAGAGAGACAGTGCAAGAAAAGGACAGAAGTGTGTGGGAAAGAAAACAGGGCTGATATCAGACATTTGGTATGAGAGCTTGCTCTGTACTTGACTGACTTCATCTGTGTGCTGCTGGGAGTTTGGGTAAAGCTAACATGGATTTCAATGAAGAAATTTGGACAAGGGGATGAAATTAAGGGCAAAAGAAATACAGGCTGAATTTTAAGACCTAATGTTTAAGTGTGAGGGAACTTTTTTAAAATAAAGATATCAAAAAAGAACAATGTTTTATTTTTTCCAGCATCTGTGTGCAGTCAGACAACATACTAAGGAAAGTGCTGCCTCTCCCTCTGTGCTGTTTATGCCCATAAACACTCCAGAGTCAATCTCAGGGAGAAATGAGTCCATGCATGTGCATTACAGATGCTTATGGCCACACAACAGGGCCAGGCGGATGGGCAGGAAGGCTGGGGATTCACTGGGTGAAGCCTGGGTCAGTCCGCTTAGAAGTGAACAGATCCATGCTGCCTTGCATTGGGCCACAGCCTCTGCGATCAGTGCTTGCAGTGTAAAACAGTCCCAGTCCAAGGAACTCATATCACTCTCACCTAGAGCAAGATACTGTCCAAAGAGAACATCCTCTATCAGGAGCTCAGCTTCTACATGCAACATGGGGTCTGAAATCAAAGATGGACCTTAACACAAGGAGGCAGGTGCCAGCTCTAGATGTCTGTGCCACTCAGGTAATTAACTGACAAATATAAACCAGATCTCCACATTTCAAAGCTCATTTGCATTGCTCCTGAGACAGTCTGTCGGAAAAAGATGCAATTAGGTTAAAGCCGACAAGATTTATGCATGGGGGGGGAAATAAAGGGAACAAAAAGCGAATATGTCGAACACCCTAGGAGAGTGGCAGCACTGGCATGAGCATCCTTTGCAGGAGAGCAGTCAGCAGGGCTACAGCAGCCAGGAGAGAGGCACAGAACTGCTTCCCCCCACCTCCAAAGTCAGCAGGGATGCTCTCAGTGATGAGCACTGAAATGTTGCCAGCAGCCTTGGTGGGAGGCTGCTGCTAGCAGTTCAGCTGCTACATCACCAGCCCAAGCTGCCATCCACCCTCAACCACATGAGCCAGGCTATGTGCACTGCCCCTTGCAGAGTTCAGTTTCTCCTCATCATGGATGATGCATGTGGGCATGAAGGTCCTGAAGTTGCAGCCCTCCAGCTAACATTCAGGCTCTAAATAGGAAGGTTGGCAATCCAGGACCATGTGCAAGCTCAGCAGTCATCACAGTAAATGAACCTGCAGATCAGACACCTGAGAGATACCTCCCTCACTTTTGCTTAACTAGCTTAAACAGGAAGGTGCCAAAATCTTTATGGCTTTCTTCCCTCAAAAATGGGAAAACTCATAGTACATAGCATACCTCTTCTTTAAGAGTAAAATCACTACAGTGAGGTCATCTGTTTATCATTCCACCCTAAGAAGACTTGGGAGTTACTGTGAGATTCATATTTGTGAAAAGAAAAAAAAAAAACTTTACCTTGAAAACCGCGCTTAAATCTGCTCTGTGGTAAAAAGATTGCAATAATTACATGATTAAAACATTTTAATGGTTATTGGAGATTGTTCAGTTGGCGGGGGAAAATATATTCCCTCTTCTCGTGTTTTTTCTTTTGGCACAACTCTGACAGGGGCTAATGGTGTCTGAGCAGCTCACTTTTGAGTCTGGGCCTTTATTTGCCACTGGGCAGACATTTCAGCTGGCTGTTAATAAAAAGGACTCCTGTTTTCACTCTCCAAGTAGGATGGGACTGGGGCAGCCCTGGAACTCTACCCTGCTGCCACAGGCAAGCCCAAAGCTAGACCATACAGCTATATTCTAACCCAGATAGGCAACACTGTCTTGAACAACTGAGCCTTGACAGACAATATATTTGCATGCGAGTTAGCTGTAGACAAAGAGAAGTGATCACTCTTGCTTTTGTCGTGCTGGCTCCACTCAACAAGGGTTGCATAGCCCTAGGGCTCGCAGACTAGACAGCGAGCTGTTGATTCCTAGCCATCTCACGTATGACACAGCTTTCTAAATGTTTCTTACATCCTCTTAAATGCTACCTTTTTGAGGCTTAACAGTTGTAACCAACCAGCCATTCCTTGTAAGAATACCTTGTAAGAATACCCTGTGCTGTTTGCAGACAGGGACCCAGGGCTGCACAGAGGTGAGCTGGGACCCCCATCTCTGGCATCCAGCAGTACTGGAGTTTTTGTTTCATGCTCCCTCCGTTTCCCAATAAGTCTCGGTATTTAACTGGCCTTTGATTGTCTCTGGATGGAGGTGCTCTTTCCATGGACCTGTCTGCTCAGAGCCCATCACCACACACAGAAATTGGGGGCTGTCCTCCCCTCCATATGCACCACCTCACACAGTGATGTAAGCAGTTTGAGTCACAATCTAAACAATTTATCTACAAGAATTTTATTTTCTTTTTTATTGCCAGTCACTTTCATTAGATCTTCTTGCAATTCCTAACAACCTGCCTTCATTGTAATACCCTAAACATCTTGGTACTGCCAACAAATGCCAACTCGAGGCTGCTTTCCCTCTCCAGATCATTTATGAACACATCAAAGAGCCCAGACTCAGCACAGATGATGAGCACAGTTCCTTTGATGACTTCCCTCTACTGAGAAAAATTACTATTTTCTTCAATTTGCCATTTTTTATCATTTAGCCAACTATATGGGTTGATGAGGATCCCACCTCTTGTCCCCTGGTTACTTCATGAGAAGACTTTGGGAAAACCAAAGAGACAATGTTACTGGCATCACATATCAACTGATCTCACCAAAATGCCCTGAGAGGCTTGTTAGGCAGAACTTCCCTCTTTGAAGCCAGGCTGAACCTTTATCACTTGCCTGGTTTTCTCCAGATGCCCACTAATGTTATCCTGTACCAGAGTCCGGGCTGATCTGCTGGGCATAAATGTAAGAGTTGGCATTCACTGGATTCCTCCACACTCTTCATCCCTTTTGCATATGATTACAGCTACATTTGCCTCCCTCTAGGCTTTAAATGCCAGTCAATGAGTGCTAACTGCTACCTAATTTTTAAATAAAATTCTGTTAGATTTCATTGAATATTAATTACATTTAGAATTTCAGACCTCTGATTCGATGGTCAAGATTTTTCAAGATGGAGAAGAGACTTATACAGATGCAGGATTTCACCAAGAACTCAGTTTTACCCAGAAATATGAATTAATTATCAATTCACATGGTAAGCATACATATGGCTTATTTGTCTAGCCACAGAAGCTGTTTGCATCAAATTTGCATACAGTGGGACTTTGCCTGCACCCGACGCTGTCAAGCATGAGCCAACACATTCATTTACTGAAAAATCCATCTTGCTGTATTTCATTCTTAAGTACAGAGTGCTTTATGCATAGTTTATCTTGTACTTTCTTTTTATTTATATCTCTTGTCCTCACAACTCTTTTTTCACCTCCATGAAAAATCTGTGTTTGGAACAGTTGTATTGATGACATGTTGAAGTCTTGAAAGTAAAATTGACTCATCCCCACTGAAACCAGCGAAATATTTGACAGAGATTTCAATGATGTAGTAATTCATCCAGATCTGTTCATTACTCCTGCTAGTAGGAAGAGTAAAATACCTTCCCTTGCAAGCATGCTCCAAGGATAAGTGCTGCCAGCTCTGAAGAGCCTCCTGGGCAATCAGTGAAGGAGCCCTGAGCTAGAATGCTGAAAGCAATGGCTGAAACTCACTCAGAGGTGACAGAACCAGTATACAAAATCTATTGACAAAAGAAAGGAGCTTTGAAACACTATGAGGTTTTTGGGCAAAAGTATAGCAAACCCAGAAAGTACTTCATGGGTGGTGATGAACTCAAAAGACTGACTGGAATGCCAAAATCTGCAGTACTGAAATATCAGTGCTTATAGATTGGATCTTGACAGAACTTCAGGGGAAGGTCTAGTTCTGATAAAGACAAGATTATGATGTGAGAGATGTAGAGAGAGGCCACATCTGTATTCTCAGTAATGTCTATGGGGAAAGTGTTCTCCAGACATAAGATTCCAAGAAGAACTAGAAAATATCTGAGCAACCTGTACTCTCCAATACTACTCTCTTTGTAGTATCGGAGAGCAGAAACAAACAAACAAAAAATTATCCTCTGCCTTTATGTACTTTATACCAATTATTTCTGTCAATGACTTTGTTTTTTGTGCATGACCAGTACAGAAAGACTTTTCTGGATATTGTGTACTGCAAATCAGACAGGATATGAGATGCCTAACAGAGATCTCAGAGATTGCTAGACATCTCAGAAAACCCAAATCACCATTCATGCAGATATAGTCAAGTGAAGTGGTGCTGAAGAAATCCAACCTTGATGATGTTCTTTCTTCCCTGCTTTAAGTTTTAGAAAAAAATTATTTTTTAAGCATAGAAAATGTACTTTTTGCAATTCAGTCTAGATACTTGGTCTCTTATTATTGTCTTTAAATGAAACTGATTTTTCTACTAGATTTGACTAGAAAACATAAGCATATCATAGCAGGAAGACCAAAAAATTCCATAATTATGGCCTTCTATAAGTTGAAGTATAGATTGGTTGCCAAAAATTAACATGAAGGAATCAGAGCTAAATGCCCAGATGCCAGTGAGTTCTATGAGAAGTCAAGTGTCTGTTTAAGTTCTCCCATTAAAAATAAAGACCCAAGCTTCCCCAAACAAATTTCCTTTATATGTGTCCCAGACAAGCAAATAAAGGGAAGCATGTGGGATATTGTGAAATAACTCTAAAGTTCTGCATAAGAGTGAGTTTACTTTTATTAGCTATTCATGTAAGCTGTTGCCTCTCAGGCACCTCACCTCAGACATTCTTGGCAGTGCTAGCCTCTGATTTATTAATGAAATCCACTTCATGATAGCAGAATTATTTTCCATGGGGAATTGTCATGCTTTTGGAGATGGGACAGAGGCATCCTGAAATTTCACCTGAGGCATCCTGTCACTGCCCAGCCATGGGCTGCAGTCCAGTCATGTCACCCCAAAAAGAATTGCTTGCCCATTGTAACATCCAAAGCAAATTTATCTTGGATACAACTCCATAGCTATCTATCAAACTGATTCAAATCAAGGTCTCCTCCCATATTTCCACGAACATGGTCAGTTAAAAATAATTTCTTACAGTTTGATTAATTCTAAGCTTTCTTTCCATGTGAATTCACAGTTAATTAAGTGGCAATGTGTCCTGCTGCAGTCTCCTTCAAGAAGAACTCAGCGCTGTGGGCTGATGGAGAAGAGGCAGCTGTGACACTAAAATCCTACCTTGCATATAGCTAGTGTGAAAGCAGGCCCAACACTCTTAACAAGCCCAAAAATTGGACCAGATTCACTCAGGGAAAAGTGGGACATTTCTGTGAGATGCAGACAGTCATCTGGGCTGGCTTTGACCCAAATAAACAGTTGAAGGAAGGACATGACCATGAGCAGGGAGCATCTCTTCCTGCTGCCTCTGCCTCTTCTAGGAGCTCATCCAGCTGCCATAGGGTAACCACTTCTGATCAAACCTTCCCAGGCACAGACAGTTAATTTATTTGCAAAGAGAGTTTGAAGTTTCAGAAGATTCAGGAGACATTTACTTTCTTCCTCCTTACATTTCACTCATACATGTCCTTCCTCCCAAGCTGCAGCCAGGATCTGGAGCAGAGTGCCAGCCCAGCATGGGCTTGCACCCAGGGTGGAGACAAACTTCAGAAACTTTTGATTAGCCAGGCAGCCATTTCATTTACAGACAGCAGTTGAGCATCATCTTGGAAAATTAGTTAACTGAATGAATTAACATAATTAACTACATGTCAGCTGAGCAAGTTGTATTAGTCTGTGAAGGAAATTGACAGGCACAAAAAAGGGCTTCCGAAGAGCCTGAAGAAGTCGAATAAAGGGACACAACAACCAACTCACATTTCTACTTAGAGAAGAAAGTATGACTGAAGTACAAAGTTCTCCCAAATCTCACCTCTCACATGCCCTTTCAAAAAGGGATTTCTACAGGTGGGAACATTTCAGGCAGATCTAGAACTTGTTTAATCCAAAAGTCAAACCATGTTGGCAAGTTAGCTCAAGTCATCTTGAGGGGCAGAGGAGGGCCAGTTTCTGAGGCAGTCAGTCATGCATTTGTAATGCCGTGGGAGTTAGGAGATCAGCCATGCAGAAAAGCTGCACGGCAGCTTATCAAAGGATACTCAGAACACTCAGCAATCAATCCCGATGCTGAAATCAAGGCTCAAGTTTCATTTTCAAGTAAATTCAAAGTTCACAAGTGGGGATATTTTCTCACAGGTAGCAGTAAGCCTCTTTACTCTGCCTTCATGCTCCCAGATCAACTTTTTCGCCTCGGATAATTAAACCCTCTGTGAGGCTGAGGGACTGTACAATAGGGCACACCCTAGAAAATTACCCAGGAGCTCTGCATGGCTGCTGGAGTTTGTGTCTCCCCCAGCCTCCCACCTGCATTCAATTCAAAACCTCAGAGCTGCAGCCCTACTTTGGGCATTTCTGCAGTCTAGGTTCTACTGACCTGGGACCCGTTTGCCTCCAGGACTTTCAGCCCTCCTTTGTCAAGGAGGTGGCACGAGAGAGCCCCAACTCTACAGCTCGCTCACTCAGGGCTGAGCACTGTGTGTTTTCCTAGGAATTAAAACCCATTCCAGCTTCAAAGGTAAACACAAGGATACTCTTTCTGTCAGCTCTGGTGGATACTGGAGTTGTCTTCAGGGCCAGACACCTTTCTCAGACAAAAGCTCTTAATTCCCAGTATATTCCAAGTGCTTCAAAAACCACAATATGGCTTTTTTACATACTCAGTTTCCACACAAATATAAACAAAGACCCAAAACTTCCCCAGTGCATTCCCTGGCCGTAAAACTCTGACTTCACAGCCATATGTGAATGGCCAGGTGAACTTAAGTTCCCCTCCCTGCTCTTATTCATAAAATCATGTTTGCTATTACTTCTGATAAGAAAAGAAAAATCAACTTTCGAAGCATAAATGGAAAGCAGCCCTCTGTTTTTCTGTCATGTTTTGCCATAATCTCAGGTTTAAATCAGACCCGGATGGCCATGCTTGTTATTCTCCTGTGGGCAATGAGGAAGCAGTTTCTCAAGCTACAGATGTAAACTGGAGTGATTCATTGTGCTTTACATGCCTCCTGTGCTTTTCCTAGCCAATTTAGGTAAATAGAGTATCAGAAATCGGGTTCTGTATGAACAGTTGTGACAATTACTGCTAAGAGCCCCATCACTTTTTACTTCATTTAATATTCTCTGTAATTATGTTAGTCATAAAGAAAGTAATTTGGTATTAATGTGGATGTCACATGCCCTTCCGCAGAAACCTCAGCAATAATTAATGCTCCATTAACACCTTAAGTGTCTTGTTATTATTTATTCATTTAGCATTAAAATTGATGAGGCTATTTTAGGGAGGAAGGAGTCAAGATATATTGCATGAAATCCTTTTGTTTTTGTGAGTGTATGACCACACTGTTCCTGTAAGAGCCACAGGACACTGGTTTAGTGACAAATGCCAGTGGGTCTGTAGCTTTAGCTATACTCTGCTCCCTGCCTGCTGCTGGCTATAAATAGCTCAAGCTCGAACAGGAGATATGCAAGACACTTCAAGAAAACACCAGAGGAAAATCAGATTATGTCTGGCAAGCCTTTTGGCAGAGAGACCGAAGACCCAGGAAAATTTAATTCTGTTCCCATCTCTATCACACTTCCAGATGTCTGTGTGCAAGCCATGCAGAGTGAGTCCTCACCCTGTCAGAAGGTTAGGATCTCAGCTCAACAGAGAGCATGGAGTGCCCTTTGTTTTCTTGTTTCTTTCTGGCAAGAGACCCAACATGAAATATTTTGTTCAAGCATAATATGATTTTTTTTCACCCTTTTTGATCCACCAAGAAATTGTTTTTCTGGAATCAGGCGGATCTTCTCTGTGTTTTGATTTTCCCTTTGGCTGCTGGAAAAAATCAACCATTGTCTGGGTCCAAACTTTGTTACTGCATTTGAATTAAGCATCTCAGGCTGTCCTTCAGAGCCTAATGGATTAACCTTGGCAGGTGGCAAGTATCTGCCCAGGGTCATAGAAAAGGGAATCTGTGGCTGCTGGCAGAGAAGCTCCCTCTGGAAACTGGTACATCTGGGATAAGGATTCAGGTCTTCTACACTCCACCCCTCAGTATCACTAGTGGTCTCATCCCTCCTGCCAACCTGTCTTGAACATGAGGGTTGCTGCCAGCTCTGCATCCAGAGCAGAGCCTCTGTGTTTCCCTGCTTCTACAATGGCTGTAAATGATTTTCCAGCTAGTATTGCCTTCAACAACCCTATTAACATGAGACATCTAGGCAAACAGCAATTCCCCTTATTGCTGAGTTTAAGATAGGCTGGAGTTTCCCAGCTGAGTCTGGGCTGAATATATCCTTCTCACACCACAACTCCAAAGACCTTTCTCTTTCTTTCAAAAGCACCAGGGAGCTCTTCATGCTGCATGACCCCCAGTCCCCACTTAAACTATCCCACAGCTGTTACTGACTTCCAGAAGTAGATCTGTCAGAAGCATGGTCGTTGTGTTGAGATCTACCACCAAAGAAAAGAAAACCCAACCGTGCCCAAGGAGACAGACTTTTGTTGACACTCTCTCCCATCCCACACACCCATATATATATATATAGATATATACGCCTTTCTGTACACACAGGGTAGTTTTATAGTAATTAATTCTTGCCAAGCACTGCAAAATCTCAGTTATATTAGCCAGAGCCATATGTTTTTTGCACACGCTGAAATGTCATATATTTATGCTGCTTTTATAGTTTTCCTTCCTTGCAGGAACAGGATGTGATGCCTCCTTTTTCCTTACATTTTCTTTTCCTTCCTCCCAGTATCATCTGCTACAGCTTCTCTAAAAGAAGCAGCTCAAGCGAAAGGGGTGCTCTTTGCACTATTGTCAAGATACGCTGCCCAGCCCTTGGTTTCAAGGGCATTTCCAACAGGAACTGAGGGCTCACCTCATATATTTCCATCCAAAGTGTGCACTGCTGACACTCATCTTGTGCCCAAGCTGCCTGACCATGGCATGCGACTTCTGTGGCTTGGCAGGGATTAGCTTGGCAGATAGGCCAGGCAGTTCATCATTACCCACCACAGGAACTCTCCATGCTGCTTTTCCTTTTATCCCAGATATTGCCCGGATTGCTACTATAAAAAAAAAATACAGTACACAAATTGCAAATAAAAAGTTAATGGTGGCATCCTTCAGGGCTCCATGGAGACGAAAGAGCCATTAGCTATATTAAGGCAAGGAAAATTATTTTTTTGTGATCCTGTTTTCCTCTTTACTGCAGCGAGACTTCATGAGCATGCACATATAATCTGTGCCTTGGAAACCTTGCTTTGAATTATAGCTTCTCATTACAAGGAGAAGGTGTCAGCTTCAGTTTCAGCTTTCCTTGCAAAGTGTTTTGCTGCCTTTCCTCCACAAAGGAAGCCCCTTGCTAATTCATCCTGCATCTGTATAGCCAGAGGAGACAGCACAAAGAACCTGGGTCTGAACTCCTCACCTCTGGGTCTGAACTCCTCACCTCTGGGTCTGACCGTCATGGTTCCTTCCCAGGCATTAAATTCTCTACTATACTCGGCTATCCAGGGTATAATTCTCAAAATCGGTAACTCTTTCTTCTCCATTTCCACTTCAGGGGCTATGCTTATCCACAGCACAGTAAACCCACATGTTTTGGCTTTACCATCAATGCATGATTTTCTGTGGAGATGAGTGCTTCCATTTTTGCAGTTTCCTTCCTTCTGAAAATAGTGGGCTGGATTTTCTCATCAGTCATCTACTTTAGTAAAATCAAAGATATTTCACTAAACCATGTGGACATGGTTTTCATTGACTTCATGGGCTGGTTCCCAATCTATGTCAATGTAATAGAGATTAAAAGCAGGCCTGGATGGCCAGAGACCTTTGACACTGATGATCCTGCATCGTGTCATGGTAAGGTCAAGACAGACCTTATCTTTCTGCTTTGATGTGAAGCACTGAGGATACACATGAGTTAGCCCAGTTTGGGTCTGGGTTTGGATCTGAGTCTGAATTTTCTGTCAGAAAGTCGGGATTCAGACCTAGATAGGGCTCTGTCATTACAGATCAATTGCAAGGAGGAAGTTGTGCAGTGTGGAGGAGATGAATACAAATCAAGAAGCAGAGAAGGTGGCATTCATCTGAAGTGATTTTATATTTAACACAAAGACTTTGGGATGATGTAAGATTGTTGAATACTTGGCTGGTGAATATTTCATTGACTGAAGACTCACAATTGACTGATCCCTATCAAATTTGTTTCTCCTTTATAAAGCAACAACAAATACAGATATCTGAAGAGTCTCTTCGCTTATAAGCCTTATAATGAGTCTTTCAAATTCTCTGCCCCTATTCCTGATTCTTCAAGCATTTAACTGGATTGAATTTTCACAGGTAAAACCCAATTTTGCTCACATTTTAATCCCCACCTCATCCCCACCCCCCTAAAAAAAGAAGAAAAATTAAAATAGAGACTCTGAGAAATATTTAACCTACTCGCAAGCCAAGAATTAATGCTATTGTGCCATTGATCTGATTTCCCACATCCTCTTCCTGAGGAATCAGTCCCTATGCAGAAGCCGGTGGATAATGGCTCTGAATTTCTGAGTGAAGCTTCCTACCTGTGAAAAACAGCTGCTAAGAGAGTTTGACAGTCAGGGAGCCAGCAGACAGATGTTTTAGGTATGGAGTCATGACATGAAAGACGAAAGGATCACTGCTAAGGCATCTGTTATCCATCTCAGAAAAAGGAAGAAGGCAATATTACTGAACCATTTATACAGGAGCTCAGGAGCTCCTGGGGACTTTAATTACCCATACATCTGCTGGATATGATGTTCCTCAATCCTAAACAAAAATCACTCTTTTATTCCAGATAGGACTATTTTATTGTGTAATAAATCCCAAAAAGTGAAATTTTTCTAGATCAGTTGATACAGAGGGAGATAAAAACCTAAATATTTTAGAAAGATAGGTGACTCTGTAATGTTGACTACAGCTTTCTGGAACTGGGTCCATATAGGACAGTTCTGGGAGTGCATAATATCACAAAGGGGTTAGAGAGTGAAAGTGCACATGGATAAGAGTCAACAGGCCAAGCAAGACAAGCATTCTTCCTGTTTATGCCCTGTTCATTTTACATCATAAACAGTCCTCAAACAGACTGCAGTCTTTTAAAAATGAATTGGGTACCTGAAATGGCTTGCTAAGTCATTTGAGAAGCTAAAGCAAATACATCTTCAAACTAAGTCACTGAAATGAAATGACACTCAAAGAAATATGCAACTCAGATTGTGCATTGCTGTTCCTTGATCCAGTGACTGTAATGAGTGTAATACCAGACAAATGGTGTTGTGCTGGTTTGACATTAGCTAATATTG
>VWYI01059497.1:0-15682 GCA_013399455.1 Anthoscopus minutus
CCCCAAAAGGCGCCTAGCACCCCAATAGACCCTGAAACATTTTTGATTTAAACAAAGAATTCCCTTCCCTGCCCAGACAGCTAAAGCCAGTATGGACAAAAAAGAGAGTGATATATGGACCGTGCATTACATGGTGAGAGGCAGAGTTGCTCAATGCTGCCTAAATTTCCCTAAAGCACAGGAATTCATAAGAAAAAATGGAGTTGGCCATACCAATGTGATTTGAGCCTCTTTCTGAGGAAGCTTAGACTCCCTCCACCCCCTCAGGAAAGAGATCTAATCTGACATTCCTCCTGTGTGTGGGTGGAGACATCCCTGTACCTCTTCTGGTCTGGCAGGGTCAATGTGTGACCTCTCACAGCTTGAGGATGACAACAGATGAGTAAAGGCAATGAGTGCTACGAATGTGTGGGAGGGAGAGGCCATGGCTGAAGCCCTTGGAAAGACCTTCATTTTTTGAAAGTTCTATTTTTAATGACTGTAATATTCTATTAATATTCAGGGGAGATATAATTAGGACATTGTTTCTATTTTGAGATTGTTTTTGTCTGAGTATTGGTTTGGACTGCAAACCAGCTCTTTGGCAAACTCCTGCTTTTGTGTGTTAGGAGGCAGCAGTCCTTGGCTGTACCTAATGAGATTAGAGTCAGCATTGACTGTACATGCTTACCCTGTCAGCTCCAACTGGGCACTTTGTGGGATTTTGGGGAGGCTGACACCATTTTGTCTGAGTCTCAAGTGTTTTCAGTTGCTGGAACCTAAGACCAGGGATTACACAGCAACAGATAAAAGAATACAGATAGTCAGATGTTGGGATTTTGAAGTGTCTTTAATGCAACACTTAAAAAATGTGTATGCTATTTCATAGTTTTCTCTGATTTGTCCACAACTAATCTGGCATGGGCAGTGTTTTCTTTAACTATCCCAATAAAACCACCCTGCATAATCACACACCATACTATTTATTTCTGGGAATGGCTTGCATCACACATGAAAGAATTTAATAATGACACTTAGATGGAGCACTGTTATTTATGGAGGAAAAGGTCATGTTCTGTGCCTGCACCAGCAGTGGGTGGCTGCAGCCTTGGGTAGCACAGTGTTGGATCGCTGTGCTGCCACAGATATGGGAGTGTGCCAGCCAGCTGACAGCCAGCTGCTTTTGTCATTGGTGCAGAGCTGGGGCATCATGCTCCTTGTCTCAGGCTTTGTTATTTATATCATTCTGTAAACAAAACTCCTGCCTTTTCCTTCTGATAAATAGTGAAGACGCTAGTGCAAGCTAACATGAATGGGGAAGTGAGTGAGTGAGTGAGTGAGTGAGTGAGTGAGTGAGTGAGTGAGTGAGTGAGTGAGTTTATCATACTGCTGATATATATTGGTATCCCCACATCTTCTGTTATGCAGGGAAGAAATTGGTGGCTGGTTTTTGGTTTTATTTCTGGAAAGTGATAATTTTTAATACCTAGTTTTTCTCCCTTTGCATCCAACTCCCATTAACTTGCCAAGTTTTCCTTTCAGACGTTCTAGGAACACCCTCCTGGCTGCAGGAAACTGCAGGGCTGCCAGCCATGCTGTACCTCGTGCCCAGCTGGGAGCTCATCTCCCCCCACCCTGCTCAGCTGGGTGCTCCCTAGCTCTGCAAAGCAAAACAAGGATGTTGTTCTGCTTCTCCTGCCTCTGCATCTCTTTATACCTAATGTTTTCTCAAACTATCACTGTGATTCCATTTCCTTTTGGTATGGGCCTCTAAACTGAACTTTAGCCTTTTCGCTTGGCTATTCCACTCATGTAAATTATTAACATAGGTTATCTGACACAAATAGCCTTGTAGAGACACACCATCTCTTTCCTCCTGGTTATTTTTAATTGATTTTTTTGTTTAAGATCATGAGCAAACACATCAAAGGAGATATTGTGCAGTTTAATCTTTAGGAAAAGTTCAGGTAGCAGGAAGAAAAGAAAGCTCAATCTTTAAAAAAAGAAAAAGAGAAAATGTATACCCTTCTAGAGGTGCTATATGTCAGTTGTGCTGTGTTGTGGACAGAACAGCAGGTCTTTTGGAAAAAAAATAGCAATGTGGAGTTCTGTGTTTATAGAGCTTTGCCAAGCCCAGATTAAATGTGGTAAATGGAGAAGGGTAGAGGATTTCTGTTTCATTCCCTATGCTCACTGATGTCACTGCTAGTCCTGTTGGCTGAGTGTTGCCACTGACAGCAAGGAGTCTACTGGTCACAGTCTTTTCTTGTTTGCAAACCCCTTTCTTTGCATTTTGGAATTGATTGTCATGACTCCATTGGCTGTTCAGTGCTAACAACAGCAAAAATTACTGCACATATGGTTGCTGGAATAAGCATGGTAGGTACTGAATACTCAGGGAAAGAAGATTTTTTACAAAGTCACTCTTATAAGTGAAAATGAACTTCTGGGGGAGAATTGATCCTCCAAGTTATCATCTGTGGGGATGAAAAAAAAATATGCTTGGTCTTGAGCTCTGAACTGACTTAAGCATTTTTGTGTGTGTGTGGTCTAGACTCCCATGCAATTTAGTCATAGCCTAGCCCTGATTTTCCCATTGTTTTACATTTAAGGCACGCTTAGAGCTTTCCAATCTTTTTGCCTTTCCTCAGCAATATTTGTAACTTAACACTTAAAAATGATAAAGACTTTAGAGTCAGTTCTCATCTCTCCTTCACTTCTAGGTGACCTGATGGAGTACAGTCTTGCCATCACCTTATAAATCAGCTGTTTGAGAGCAGGGAGAAGGGACTGTGCAGATAATTACTCTGAAAAACTTGAAAGTATCTATTCCTAAAGCAGCTAGAAAGACTGCTAATACACAGTACAATATTTTGTGCAAGAGAAGCAGTGAAGGGTTACACATATCCTTTCTCCTCTTCCCAAACATTTGCAGATGCTTGTCAATAAAGAAATGACATCTCGGAGCTGTTGTGCATCCGCATGGGGCCACTGGCCATGGACAAGTCCTCTGAAGTATGACAGCCCTTCAGAAACCCCAGGCAGGGGAGGGGCTGCCCCTTTGGTTCCTGCCGTTACAGCTTTTCAAGGTAACAAACCCCATCTGGCCCCAGACCTATGTGGGAGTGGTGGGGCAGTGTCTGAGGCTGCCTGGCATGCCATCCCTGTGCCCAGCTCCATGTGCTGCCTCTCTGTTTCACTTTGAACTTTGATCTTGCTTTCTCCTTATTTTCTCAGTGATTGGGTTAAGGGCGAGGATTTGAGCTAGTTGGTTTAAATTCAAGCCATATGAGACAGAAGTGATTTCCTTGGACAGGGAAAATAATCTTGGGGAGTTTATAGGACTTACAATTTCTCTGTATTTTCATGGAATATGAACACAATTTGTCTCTCTATTTCTCAATCTCAATGTCTTATTGGATCTTATTGGATTAGCTTGTTGTTCTTGGAATTTCTATGTACTGGCATGGGCTCAGCAAGCCTTTTTTCACATTTGGTTAGCCTGGAGATTGCAGTCTTTCTTCAACAATGTGAAATTGCTTGTACTGATGATCCCTGCTCATGTCTTTCTCCTAATTTTGTTCAATACAATTACATGCTTCTCCATCTATGTTTCAGTTCTCCTTGGACCCAGGCTGACCCAAGTTAAAATTCTGGACAAACCAAGCACAACTATCCAGGGGAAAATGCTATTAATACTCCTGTCATTTGCTTACAAACAGCAGTTCCACAAAGAACTGGACACTGGCAAGTGAAGAACTGCCAAAATCAGGAATGGTGTGGTAGCATGACTCTTCGGGATTTTTATGAAGAATTAAGAAGAAGCCTCTGAAGAACCTTTATGCTTTCCAGGTATCATGGTGAAGAAGCATCTGATCATCTTACTAGAAAATTCCTAGAAACTACTCTTATATTGCATACCTTGAGTGAGACATCCGTCCTGCATAGCTGCAGCCATGTTCTCCCCCCATGCCTGCACAACAGAGTGTCTGTAATTCTTTGCACAGAAGTCAGACCCTTCTGAAACCCGGACATTCATACTCCCATCAAGATCTGAACAGTCGAATTTTTCCATCAACAGTTTCAGGCTATCAGTGTCAGCTGTGAATGAAAAATTCATAAGGCAAAGGCTAAAGAAGTCACACCTGGCAGCCCAACACACTGTTTATCTCAAAGACTTTACTTCAGCAAATACGAACAGTATTTATTTTCCTTCCTGCCATCTATGTGGTTAGTCAGCAATTTGAGTGTGCTCATGCATAGCTTTCATGAGCCAACCTTAATTGCACAGCAATGTGTCATAAAAACAAAGATTAGGCATTATTATCTAGAAACCAATTTTACATTTTTCTCCTCTGACTTGAACTGTTTAAAATATAGGGCACTATCTCATTTTGGCTGTACATAAATATCAGTTGTCAAACTGCCCTTACTCAACTAGCCAACTTTTCTTGGTGGTTGAAAATCGTAGTGTTTAATTGTGTCAGCTGAGGTGAAAAATGTTACTGGTTCACCACCTGGCTGCACCATATAGTTAAAAAAAGTTAAGAAACAGAGTGTGGAATTTAAGGGACTGCAAAAGTTTTACCTATTAAGAAATTAATATATTGCAAGGACAGAAGGAAGAAAATAAACAGATTATGCATTTCTTTACCCAGGTGCATTCTTGCTTTCTCTTTACTAGCTGACTTTGAATCTTCCAAAGAGAGTGCGTATAAATAGGGTGTGATAGGGGCCCAAGGCACCATGAAGAGGCTTCTGTCAGATTTCTATAAGCTTTCAATTAGTCTGTGACTGCACAGTCTTGAAATTGTTCCATGTCACTGTTACCTACATGAACAGAATTGATAAGTAAAAAGCATGATGAACCAGCACAAAATTCAGTTTTCCTGGGCTCAGTATTTACTGTCATTCTGGTGACCTCATCTGTCTTACAACTGAGAAGAAAGCTGTTCAGTGTAGAAATTCAGCACAAACTCCTTGGGTGAAGGAAAAAAAAAAGCAATATATTAATTTTTAGCATCCAGTGAATGCTCTCCGTCTCCCTGTGCTGGACGAAAGTTTTGGCAAGCAGTGTAAGCCATCTGCTCCTAGGAATAGGTTCCAAGGAGTTGGTTTATGGTTCATGGTATTTGAAATCCCTTTTGTGTAAGTCTTCATCAATGAAGAGTGCAGCCATGGCATTAACTTCCCAATTGGAATCGTGCTGAGAGAAAGCTTGGAGGGGAACACCGTTCTATATAAACTATCATTTACAGGCAATTGATTGTCTTTTGTGTCATGCACAGATAATGTGATGGTGTTTTTATCAGGACAAAAGCTACTGAGGATTTTTTGCTAGCTGAGCTACCTGAAATCTCTCTTCTTTATTCCACGTAGATGTAACCAGGTGTGCAAGGTGCAGCAAATATAAGGTGAAAAGAAAGAATTAGATACATCCATTAGCCTCTTCTCTGGCATAACAGGCTATGATGTTTTCACTCAGTAACTCATGCTCTAAACCAAATACTTGTCTTGAACAAAAGCAAAAAGCCTCTTTTATGTGGGAGGCAAATGGTGGGATAGACTGAACTAAGTACAACTTGCAATATTAACATGTATATAGGTAGATGAAGTGCATGCACACCTTTTTCACAGTCTCTTCTGTTTAGGTGGGAAAGCTGCTGGCTCCTTAGGGAATTTCCAAATGGGGACCAAGAAGGCAGTTATCAGGATGCAAGGTAAGGAAGGAGAGCTGTGATAATCCTTTGGCACAGGAAGGAGATTTAAGGAGCAAACATTGATTCACAGCCCCTGTTACAAGTTTGCAATGAGGCATCATCTTGGAAGAGGATGAGACACCAGGTACAAGAGAAATCCTTACAGCAAGGCTGCTTGGATGCACAGAGCTCAGTGATCCAAGCTAAGTAGCCTTTGGTCTGCTTGCAGACACTCTTTTATTTGAGGTCAGTGGAGAAAAAGGATGAGGAGATTATGAATTGCTATGAGGGTTGCAGTCTCTATCTCCGACCCTTTATTTTTCTCTAGGATGCACTCAGACACTCCCTAATTTGCCCAAGATCAGTGGGCACTGCTGAGGTGGCATTCTGAGAGTGCTGGCCATATTTTGTGTCTTCAGGGTCCCAGTGGACACCAGCCTGTGAGCTTTGCTCTCAGCTGCCCTCTCCTGCAAGGAGCTGGTCTGTGGGAGTGACCTGCCACAGTGGTCCAGGCAACCAGAAAGGTTTGCTGTGGCTTGAGTGTGCCAGCAGAATAATGTGATGTGCAGGGGCAGAGAGTCCCAACTCTCTTATTTTTTAAAAGGAAAACACTTTCATTCACATTCCCCTGACCTTTCATTGGTAAATACTTCTTTGCCCCCTGCCTGTATTGTATGCTGTGTGCCAGCCTAGTGGAACAGAAATCTTGTTTTTTAGTCCTAGGACAAGTTTTACTGCAAAATAAAGAGATTTCCCAGCTCCAGTTTCAGCATACTGTGCTGTTTAATGTGTCTGGGGTCTCTGCCCAGGCCTTACCCCCTACACTTGCTGTGGAGGCAGCTCTGCGCTACTCTACTGCATCAGGTTTCTCTGTGACTCATCTTCCAGTGCACCATCCTCAGTGGGCCTGATAGGTTATGTCTAAGCAGATGCCTAGTTTGCTGCTTCTACCAAATTGCAACCTTTCCTCTGGGCCACTATCAAAGACTTCAGCAGCACATGCCTTCCTGTTTTTTATTTGTGTGTGTAAGTGCGTGGCTCTTCTAAACACGGACTGGAATTTCTTTTCCTGGGTCTAGACATCAGCCACTCACTATTTCTGTAGCTTGCTAACAGACTGTCTGCTGCTCTGGGCCCTTTGATTTTTCCCATGAGAGCAGCAAATTCACACTGGGCTGATAGAAGAAGCCTTGTGTGATACTCTGGGAATGCCACCTGTTTTTGCTGGTGGTGTTTTAATTGCACTAACAATCCCTTTAAACCTGGCACCTGATGGGAGTTGTTTCTCTGACTTCTGCTACAGGGTCTTGCTACCCTGGTGTTGCCAGAGCACTTCTGCCTCAGGGAGAAAGAGAGATGGGGTGATCCCAGCCCATCTCACAGTGTGACTGTGAGATGTTTGGCCACGTCTACACTCTGGAAAACCCATTGTCCAGGCAGCCATCAGGGAACATGCAAGTCAAGGTGAAGCTCTTCTCAGGCTGACATAGCTGTCTGCTTCCCACGGAGTGGAGTCCCCTGAGTGGCACCCTGGAGCTTTCTGCACTGGTTTTCAGATGCAGCAACTCTGGGGCTCTGCTTAATGTATCATGGTCCCAAATAAAGCTCTTGGGATGCTTTCTGGGTTTGCAGATTCACAGGGTGTGAGCTGCTTCAGATGACTCTCATAGATTTCAGTGGTCTTTTAGAGAAAATAAAGTACTGTCCTGAAACTTGTTGAGGGCAACAGATGGATCCTGGGTACACTAAGCAGTCCTTTTTTTGTAGCTTTTCTTGGTGTTTCCTTTTATGTGAATTTACCAGGAAAAGAAATCTTTCTAGAAGAGTGAGTACCAGAAGATTAAAAAAGCTGGTAGGGTTTGTCTCAGTGTGCATCAAGGGTGAGCAGCCAACAGCTCCACAACAGGGATTGTAAGGTAGAGGAGAAAGTAATGGTAGGGTGACTGAGAGCAAACTCCCACAAGACAAATTATTTATCTCCTTCCCTTTTTAGCCTGTGACTGTCTATCTCCATTAGTCTCTGCCTGCCTGTGTGTCATTCCTCCTCCCCTCAGAAACTTTTGAAGTGGTTGACTTATTTCAGCCAAAGTAGCTGAAGGATAAAGACCTCAACATTGCTAAGGTCCTGGGATTATCTGGAAAGCAGGCATCTGATGTGGGGCAAGAGACTTTTCCAGTGCTCCTCATCTGGAGGAGAGGGTGCAGGGCCAGCTGAATCCCTGTGACATTTTGTGGGATTACTGTGGGTCTGCAGGCAGGCAGGATGGCGGAAAACCAGACTATTGCTCCCAGTTTTCACAGATAATGCTTATTTGTGCATTCACAGAAGCCTGCTATGAATACAGGTTATATGACACTGCAGGATGAAAGAAAATTAAATGTCTAGATGTGAAGACAATCACTGCTGATGTGCTATAGCTTTGGCACAGCCATCCTTGTGCCTCCCCTGTGAAACATACCTGTGAAGCTCATGTCCCAATGACTATGGGAGCCTGAGGAGCCTGTCAATATGGACTTTTTAAGAAGTGAATCTTTGGACTCCATTTTCCAGTAGAGCCTCTCAAGGGACATACGTTATTAACAGAAATAAGGACATAAAGCAGTAGACAGAAATAAGAATTCACTGCTATAAGTTTTTGCAATAGAGAATATACTATTATAACAGAGAATATACTAATCTTCTAGATGAAGTGGCATTTTTTGGGGAAATACATAGCCAAAGTCAGAGTGGCATAACCAGTGCTATCCAGGAAGCCCAGTGGTGAAAAAACATGTTTTTTAAGAGGAGGAATGAGAGATGAGGCAGATGAGGAATAAACACTGCAGACTGGGTGAGGATGTAGTGTGTTCTGGAAAGTGGTGACAAGGTACAACCAGCAGGTGAGTGATCAAAGTGTCCTGATGTGACAGAGGGGCCAGCACAGTGAGACAGGGCTGGGCTGTGTCCAAGAAGAACTGCTCAGGAGCAAAAGTGTCCCACCATGCCCAGTTCTCTTGCCTACTCCACTGGTTTCTGCCCTCAGACCAAAGGCTGAGAACCTGAAGAGATTTCAGGGGGGAGTTATCAGAGAAAATTTGATGTTAAATCCACTTCTGACAGCTAAGGACGTGAGCTGCTCTAGGTGGTGTGTTTATCTGAGTAGGAGATGGAGAGGCCTTCTGGGTCTCAGCCTGAAATTTTGTATGGCATGAAGGATACTAAAGAGACCTCGTTGTGCCTTGACCACAGCGGGACAGAAGACTTGAAAGGTGGAAAATCAGAAAAATTAAAATTGCAAATGTCCTAACCATGAAGGCAACATATGTCTGGAATGGATAACCAAGGCAGCAGTAAATTCTTCAGCGCTTGGAGTAAAAAAAAAGATATCCTGGAATTCCCACAAGGTACAAGGCTTGATTCGGAAATCAGAGAGTGAAATGCTGTGGTGCATGTTATGCAAGAGGCTGGACCAGATGATCAGTCTGGCTTGCTCTGGTCTTCAGAAATATGAATTATTGTTGTAGCAAGGATCTAGGAGAATTACCATGAGACAAGACACAGAATAATTAAATAATCACAGTATTTTCAAAGGCACATATCAAAAAGTGGACCATTTCTTTTAAGCAACAGCAGAGATTGGGGGAAGATTGTGGGGAGTAAGGAGGTTGCTTTGTTTTCCTATTTGGAAACTTGCCCACTCTATGACTTTGGCCCCAGAGATAAAGTTGGTGTTCTGGAGGTTCATGAGCTCATTCACAGACAGCATTTATTGGAAGATTAGTGGAGTTTCAATGTGGACTTATCCTAAAGTATTACTGCATTCCAAAATGCATTCATCAGTCTTCAGGGTGCAGTAAGGCATGGTCTTGCACAGAACAGATTAACACAAATGGCTTATTAACAAAATCAGGATTAGGGCCAAACAGATGTCATTATGACTGATTAGCTCAAAATAAACACAGTTGTGAGATAAGAAATAGCTGTGGTTTTGCTTCATCTTCTTGTGGTTGCATACTCAATAGATGATGGGAAATGACATGTTAGGTATGAGGTAAAATGACTCATCCACTCCTGCAACTTATAGAAGGCAAAGCAGACGAATCCAGGAATTTTCAGTCTGTGGGTATAAATTAAGTAATGGCCCTGATCCAGGAAACTCTGCCGTGGACATGAATCCCCTTAAGGTGTGCAGCCTCCCTTTCCCTGGATTGTGCAGGTGTGGGTTTTTATTTTGGCAGCTGAAACTCCCTAAGCACTGAAATTACTATCATTTTCATCATGCCACAGGCATTAAAGCTGTGATAGGCAACTTTATTAGAAAAGAAGTAACAGTTTTTCTCCCATGAGATCTTAAATGTTAATTGATTTGGCTAAATGTGGAATACAAACAGTTTTAATGGTTTCTCATTAAAATCTATGTTACCTTGCTTTGCCCATGTCATCAGCATGTGAAGTATCAAGAGATGTATCATGAGAGTACCAAATCTAGTACTAGAGGTCAGAGAATTATATTAAACACAAACAGGCCACATTCATCCATGCACATTGAAAACTGTTGAGCAAGTTAATTTGATACACTGCTTTTCAGAGAACAAGTAAGTCAGACTTGAGGCATGGAGATGAAAATGGCAGCAAGACTTATTTGGTACTCCTTTTTGAACAAAATGTGATTGTTCACTCAAACGTGGAAGAAATTCCCCATTTTTTAATGTTCTTAATGAAAAAGAGATTTGCATTACAGAGTACTCTGCTTTGATAACTGTGTAGATCCATAAAAGCAATTTCTAGTAATTCAAACAACTGCATTATGCTACCATTTTCTAAGTGAAGTATTTGGGTCCTCCAGTTTGATTTCCAGTGCTAATTTTTCACTCCAATAATTTAAGAAGTTAGTTGTCCAAACCATTGCTGAACAAACCATTGTAGTCAATCTAATAAAATCATTCCTCTTCTCAATATCCACATTTCATTGTGAAAGTGAAGCAGCTAGGGAGAAGGAAGAATTTTTTCTGATCAATTTGAAATTAAAGTATTCTTTATTATACTTCTTACAATTTCTGTTACCAGTAGGTGAAGATACGAACACAGCAAAAGCTCTGCACCTGGGCTTCTTTGAAAACCTGATGCAGTTTTTCGTGGATTGTACTCTATATAATGCCTTTCAGAACCCTGCTAGGATCACTTTGCATCTTATTTTATTCATTTCCAAGCTGAAGATGACTACTTGTTTGCACTACAGGAGCATTATGAGAATGACATTTTCTCTTGTGTCTGGTGGTGCCATTCCTCATGTTATCCAGGCAAAGACATGTGCAGTCATAATTCTCCTCCTGCCCTACCCTGATCTGTGCTCTGGCTCAGCTATTGATAAGGTAAATTCTGTGTATTTTTTGCCCTCTCTGTCTTTTCACTGCCCTTTTACCACAATGCGGCCTCTGCTTTCCCTCTCTGTTTTTAGTCAATAGCAACTGTTAAGATAAAATTTCATTATTTAGCATACTCCCACTTTTTGTTCTCCTTGGGATTTCTAAACATTTTCATATCATGCAGATGTATGTTACTGAGAAGCATTTAAATCTAATCTGGGTTCCCAGAAATGCATGGGGTTAATTTTACATATTTGCACTACTTTTTATGAACTAGCCTTTCTTACAAGTCTGATATTTGAGTTGGGAAAGGTCTGCTTTCTTAGTAAGAATGTAAGCAGTCTTGAGGGGATGGGAAAAGAGGATTTAGTAGGATTAGGTTGTAATTATCTCATCCCCTCTTTAGATATCACGCTGAAGTGTTTAATTTAAGCGACTTGTTGCTCTAAAGTCCTATTAAATCATCAAGAGGGATGAAAACAACATTCAACAGATAGTTCAGTTCTTACCTTGACTCAATACCATCATTTCAAAAAGTACTAGCTCAGAATACACCTCCTTAGCTAGGTCTCCAGCTGATGCAAATGGTGAGTACCTCACTCAAGGTTGGTGGAATTGTATCAGCTTTTGCAACTCAAGCTCTGTCCTTGCAAACTTGTTATGGATAAGATTGGTCCTCCTCATTTTTACTCTCCTCAGTCAGAGTGTTTTTTCTCCACCAATGCAATTTTCCTTCTCATGTATGGTATTCTACACTATGGTATTACAAATTCCCAAGTGTCCCTGAACCTGACAAAGGTCTGTGGTGACTGCTCTCCTCCCTGTGTTACACCTGCTGTAAGGGGCTGAGGCAAACTCGGGGGCAGCGGAGTCTTGTTTAGCCCATGAAGGTGGGGGGTTCTTTGGGTGCTAAGCCAGGGTCTTGAGGTTCTCCTTCACAGGGTGCTCTCAGAGAGGAGGTAAAAGTCACTTTGTGCAGGGCAAGAAAAAATGAAAGGCCTCTGAAAAGAATTTGTCACAACTTCGCAAACCAGCAGTGGTAATGGTTTTTGGTCAGGGATTATCTCCATAGTTCTGTGAGTGAAGACCAATTTTCCTTTCAAGGCGCTGTATATTTAGATATTTAATCAGGCTAAACTATTCCTTCTCTCCTCACCCACAGTTAGATCATGGCACAAAATTAGGCACAGCCTTTCATTCCACCTCTTCTTGCCTCTCTATTTGACCTAGACTTTGGGGAGCCATTAAGTTCTCTGAGATATTGATTTAATAAGGGAAGGAAAATTAAAAAGGACAAAGAGACACCTGACTAATTGGCATTTCCAAGAGTTTTTTGCAAACAGCCAGTGGGGATTTTATAAGGTATGAAGTATTTGCTTTCACATAAATTTCTTCCACATTCTTTCTCTTATGTTTGCTGGGTAAACTTTCTGGAATAAAGTTCACATCTTCTTTGTAAGCTTTATACTTGGGAGGTAATTGAGTTGGCTCTTTGTTATGAGAGCATGTACTCGTTTAATTGCACATATGTGTCTGTGAACACACTATCCCTGCTTCTCTCCTAAATTTGATTTGGAATGAATCCCGCAAAAGGCTGTTTTCCAGCATTAATGGATAAAAGGTCTTTACCAAGGGGAAAAGTATTCAAATACTAAATTTAATAAAGTTACGTTTTAAAGTTGAAATTCTGACAATAATTCCTTTCTCCCTGCTGTGATTCAAGTATCTTCTACTGATTTTATGATTTGTAACCGGTCAGTTTTTATTTCAGAAATAAAGCACAATAAGATAACAGCTGAGTGGCACATCAGTAACACATTTATGCTGTTGTCACAGTTACTTGTTATGTCCTGCCTTGCTGCGCTGAGCAGCAATGCAAAACTCTGGGAAGATAAGATCCTTACAGGAGATGAAAATAAATACTGTGGTAAACTTTGTCCCATTTCTGGACTTCAGGTGCTGATCTTAAGGTAGTGATGCAAGCAAGTATTAATCTTCAGCTTGTTGCTGTCAGGAACAGCAGAGCAAAGTGCTAGGAGGGAGGGCCTGCAGATCTGTCCCTCAGGCTGAGCAGTTGCATTACTCAAACCATGTTAAGCAGCACAGATAAGGTGAACTATACTTTGCAATGCAATGTGTCAGTTTGATAGATGATTGTCCTGTGGGCTTTTTATCATTTTCTATTAATTTGGATTTTATTGCATGCCAAGACTTAGCAATTCATTGTTATGAGCTGACAACCTGATCGTTTTATTCAATTTAAACTTAGCATTTGTTTAAGTCAGATAAAAATGCCAAGAAGTGAGTTCTGCTTGAACAAGGACATCAAGATTAGGGTCAGCTGATTTCTTTGTCATCCCTTGGCTGTTAAAAAAGTCACTATTCCATTTTCTGGAGAATACAGTGCCATTCAATCAAAGACCAGTCTCTTCAAGAGCAGCATATTTCCATGTTTTCTAAGTCTCAGGGCACCAATAAACTGGTACTAGTTGGAATTAATTAATTAAAGAATTGGAAAGTATTATTTTCTAAAGATGAGGACCATCTTTATAGTAGTCTGCTCTAACAAGAACTGGAGTTATAACTGTAGGGTAGGCCATGAAGAGAAAAATGTTTATTCATATCTGTCTTTCAAGGTGTTGGGATTTATGTGCTAGACTAGATTAATGCCCTCCTTGAATCCAGGCTTTTATCTGACTTCTGTAACCATGGTCATAAAATGACTACTGCTGAGGTATGAGTAAGAAAGCAATGGCACAGGTTTCTTTTTTCAAGGTTTATCCAAGTGGAACTTATCCAAATATTGCTTCATAACTTTCAGCTTTGACAAGGAATTGGACTTTCTGCAATATTTCAGTACCTCTGGAGTTTCTACTGCATATGGAAGTATTTTTAATAATGTTTTGCTCAGGTATAAACTGAAAATGGACATTTTCAGTCAAAGATGATACACTGAAGTGTTCTGGTGCTCTAAGTTGTATCAAAAAACAGGGTTTTTTCCTCTCTGAATTATTTTCTATGAGCATATTTCTGCTTTAATTTGCTGATAAATTTTTGGTATCCATAACAAAGAGCAATATCACACAAGTGACCTATACATGGACCTAGCCTTGTATCAGAAACGAAGTCAAATTGGGAACCACTGCCTTGCCTAGACTGTGAAAAAAAAATAGAATGGTGGTTATCTACTCTGCCTGAGCAGCCCTGGGATGGCATAGCCTCAGGACAGTGGCAAATGCAATAGAGTCCCCCAGAACTCATCTCAAGACTGCTGGGATGGAGTCTTTTCTTTCTTCTGGACTTGTTTTCATAAGTTTGATAAAGCTGTTAATATTAATCTTGTGTCAATGGCCACAGTTGTTTTATTAGAAGAGGCATCCAAAGAACAAAAGTTACTCTTCCCTTTTACGGGGACTGCAGAAGGGCCAAGATAATCTAAATTAAAAGTGTCAGCCTAATTACAGAGAATATCAGACCATCAGGTTCCTGAAACCCAACATTTTGGAATTTTCATCCAAAGGGTTCTGAAGATGGGCCAGATGCTGGATGAGGGCAAATCCACATTGCATCAGTGGTTTGCACAGATCAATGTCAATTTACACCAGTGAAGAATCTTGATCTTGATCAGTGCTATCAGTACCAACATGGAAATGCAGTAAGGAATGTCAATTCAGAACACAAGGCAAAACAGAGGGTCTGCTTATCTGCTAGGCAGTGCACACCTTGTAATTTATGCCGTGCAAAGCCCAGTAACAAAGCTGAGGAACCAAGTACTTCCTGATAACCGCACCTCCTGGAATTGTGCAGTGCCACAGATCATAAATCTTAGTGATGGCATAAAGCTAAGCCAGGAAAAAATTAAATCAGTCACTTGGGCAGCTGAACAGCAGTCTCAGCTGTGCTGATTCACCCAGAATGATGCACTCCACGGGGTTTTCACTGCCTAAATAGGTGTTTCCCTACTACAGGATATTTTCCATTTTTGTATTGTTCATGCTGGATTTGTGTGTTGCAGATCAGATCTTCAGCTGCTGTAACCAGACCTGTCTAGTCAAAGGCTGTCAGGACAAGGCTGACGCCCCCAGACCGTCTCCCACGTCCGTCTGCGGTGTGGGCTCTCCAGCTGCTGGGGCTCTGCCAGCTGCGTGGTGGCCCCAGGCTGGAGCAGAGCCACGGTGCTGTGCTGCATGTGGCACTGTGTCTCCGGACAAGCTTGGTTGGGAGGCTGTGAGTGGAGCAAGAGTTAGATTCTCCATCCGGAAGATCACGCGCTGTGCGAGGAGACAGGCCCCACCCTCTCCCCACTTTCTGCTAGCTAATGGTAATAAAGATGGTGACGTAAGCAGGCAGAAGTGACATAGCCTGCTAGAAAGCAATAAAAACCCACACAACTTCCTAATAAACGCCATCTGCCATCCACCACATTGGTGTCTGTGAGCATGTGGCCCGCGCAGGTTTCGGAGTAATCGCCGTGTTGTTCTCGAACCAGGTCGCTACTGCAGCCAAACTGCAACAAGCGGTGCCGAAAACCAGGGAAATATTCTCGGGAATCGGGAGTCGCCTGGACGAGTGAACAACGGCCGGGCGGCTGGATCAGCTCGACAGACAGGACGCTCCTGGACCCACAGTGATGGACGCGCTGATGAAGGTCGTAAATG
>VWYI01059498.1:0-23193 GCA_013399455.1 Anthoscopus minutus
GGAAGCTCCCAGGAAATATGCATCACCACCGTGCACCACTTGTGTTCTGCTCCCATAGAGAGGGCTGACATCTGCATATACTGTTTATAATGAATTATCCACTCAGCACAGGGAACCTGTTAGCTGTGAAGATTGGTGTTAGGCTGACTTTCATCTCCTCAGCCTGCTGGTGGGAATCCAGCATGAGGCTCCTGTGAACCAGGCTTTTCCCTGGTGTTCTGGCCCCCTTGTCCCTGCTGCCCGAGACAGTGAGCCACCCAGGAACACTACCATAAGCATCAGCCAGGCTGCTTCTGGAAAATTAGGTGCTGATTTTGCCACCGAAGGGGGCCAAGGGTGGTGCAGGGGACTGTTTCTGGAGCAGAAAAGGAGCTGGTTGTGGAACTTGTCAGATCCTGCCCCAGCACTGACACCCACCTGCTGCCCCACTTGCCCTGAGTCAGAGATGATGGGCACTGTGAGTAAACCAGGGGGATACAGAACTAAAAAAGCTTTGCTGAGCCACACTCCCAGGAGAAGCTTACTCAGCAGGGCATTTTGCTAGCAGTGGCTGATGAGGTGGCTGGCTTTACTCCTGAGAGAGGAGACTGGGAGTTTGGGACTCTGGCCTGTGCTCCTGGCACTCCCGCAGCTGTCTCAGCATTCTTGCCAACCCCACAATCCTGCTCCCTACAGGGTTGATAATTTCTAGATATTTTTGTTATTGCTGATTGTTATTACACAGAGACAAGGCATTTTCTGATGTTTCCATTGCCACACTGGTGAGGGACTTGGGAGAGAATGGGAATCTGGGAGGAGATGCAGCCAGGACAGGTGACCCAAACAGACCAAAAGGATGGTTTGGACAGTATGGCATCATGTCAGTATACAAACTGGGAGGAAGGAGGATGGGGTGGACATTGGGACTGATGACATTTGTCTCCTCAGGTAACCATTACATGTGATGGTTCTGCAAAGGCAGAATCAGGACATTAAGCCATCTCCCATTTGCCCAGTCATTTGCAGATGACCACCATGGAAAAATGACTGACAGGGAAAAAATAAGACCATGCATTCATTCAAACCACCCTTTAGAAGCAATTTGAGTGTGTTTGTCCCTCTTTGCCTGTTGTCTGTGAAGAGGAAATAGACAAAACAGGTCAGGACTCTTCCTTCTGCCTTTAGTGGCACCCCTGCTGTGCTTCCCAGTACAATTTCCACTGCATTCCTCATGCCCTTTTTCCTCATCTCCCATTTGCTGGACCTGCTTGATAACCACGATATTATCAGCATTTGGAAACACACTTTATTGCAGCTCCAGCAGGAGCCATAGGGAGGAGCATGCAGCTCTGGAGATGTGTCCCTCCTGTCCTGCACATCTAAGCCCTGTCAGCACCGAGGCACCCCACAGCTGCAGCCGGCTGGGGGCAGTGACCCGGACAGGGCTCCCGTGTGTGCCAGGGACTAGGGCAGATGCCGACAGGGACCCCCACTGAGGCTCTTCTCCACTCCATAGCTGCAGCAGGGAGCAGCTCCAGCAGCTTCTCAGCCTCCCTCTAGGCATGTGCCTAGGGGGAAACCGCTGGCAGTTTGGTTTGTTGGCATTCTTCCCTGGAGAATTCATCCCCTTGCTCCCCCACACATCCTGGAACACCTGCAGGGCCTCGGCTCAGAGGAACCTTCAGTCTACTCTTCTTTCTCCACCTTGTACCCTGCAGACCAAAGCCATCCACGCCTGCTTCCTGGGCTTTTTCATGGTGAAAAAGCCTAGCAGGACATTTGAACTGGTCTTTGGGGGGCAGTCAGCATGCAGTGATTTGTTGCGTCCTTTCTAAGCTCCCTTACTCCTCCAAATTGTTCCCTGGTTCCCACACTGTGCCACTAGAACCCCCTCCACAACTTTCAAGGCTTATTTAACGAGTCAGATATAGCAAGGCATGACTTTATAAATAGAGAGGGGTATGGCCGGGGACTGTGCAATATGATTCAAAAGTCAAACTGCCACTGAAGGACTTACAGACATCTGCTTTAAATATTCATTTAGCAATACCCAACCCTCCTTACAGTTACAGCTCTTGTACAAAAACACCCTTCCCAGCAGTCAGTGTATTTATGTTACTTTCTCCAAAACTATTCCAAAGCTGCTTACCATTGTGCAGGTCGGAGATAGACCAGAGTCAGAAAGGAAAATACCTCCTTGGAGCTTGAGCCTGCCATTGCTTCCAACACTGCAACACAGCACTCTTTCCCAGCACAAAGTCAATGGCATAACAATTATGTCATAAAACATTTTCTCTTTTAATGGTTTTTTTCCCCACCCATGTATCTTATTCATCAAAACTACAACTCCTACAGAACACCTGTGGTCCAGGCTTGGGTCTTTCTGTTCTCCAGTTTTCTTCTATACCCTCATTTGCTCAACTGATCCTCAATTCAGACAGATTCCTCCATAGAAGATTGAGAAAAAGTAGATGTGAATTATGAAATGAGCAACAAAATCTCTACAGAACAGGCAACTGATTGAATGCATTTATCTTATACATTCCACAGCCCCAAGCCATGCCAGGTTCTGGACCTACAGCAAAAAAATTAATTATTCCTTCTTTATCCTTTCTGTTTCCTCTTGTGATTGCTTGTATTGCTATGGGTTTTTACTTAATCTGATCATTCAAGCAGTTAAAAATTAACCAAATCTGCTGGTCCCCCTGCAGCTTCAGTGGGTCTGAATCAACTCCAGCACACTTGCAGAGGGTATCTGAGACTGGGTACATGGGCTGAAACTGCTGCAATGCTGAAAGAGAGCCAATCTAACAGGCACAAATAGTAGAAATGAATAGTGAGTGTAATGTCACTACAGTACCCCAGAGCCTTTTCCATTACTTCTCCATTACTTCTGTGCTGCAGAACATCCCAGATACCTCCTCTTTACGTGGCTATGCCTCCATCCCAGTATTTGTCCTGTCCTTGCTCAAACCCCCCTGCCCAGGCACAAGCCTTTCCCCTGCCATCTGCTGACCTTGCAACATTTTCCATGTTATTATTTTCTCTCCCCTTTTTATTTTTAAACGGTGATGCACATCCAGCAGGTGCACTTCCTATGGCTGCCCTCAGTCCTGCTGCAGCCTTTGTCATGGGAAGCTGCAACTGGGGAAGAAACCAAGCACTTCCAGTCTGGACAGAGCTACACCTGGTTTCTGGATTCTGATCAAGATTTTGTGACAGGAGTTACATCAACTTTCTGTCAAACAATTGCTTCTCCACTCAGGAACTTGTACAGCAGGCACTAAAAAAAAATAAAGCAAGGTGGCTGCAGAAGCTAAGTACCTCAAGGAGTAAATTACACACTTTTAGAGTTGACTTTGGAATTTAGTTCCAAGTTCTACTTAATACCATATTTTGCTGTCTAAGCAGAACCAATCTTCTTTATTAACCTATCTGGAATTTAACCCATTTAATATGATCAGAAGAATCATAACACCATGCAGTCTTGACCAGGGTGGGCTGTCTTCAGTGGACTAACAAAAACAAAGGAAAAGGAATAAATCTCATAGTAGAAGGTCTAAAATCAATCACCGTGTTTCTCCTGAAAGATTTATTCAAAGAAAGAGTTAACATATTCTCTTTGAGTAGAGTGATTCAAACACTGTAATTCTTCTAAATTTGCCACCTCTTTAGATCTGAAGAATAATCTTATCATAAAGAGCTCTTGGAAGCTCAATGTCGAGGCATCACACCCAGAACAAGGACAGAAACCGCTGGTGTTTTGGGCTGCTGGTGGGAGCAGCTTGGGAGGAAATGAGAAATCTGGGCTCTCAGCAAGGCAAAGGACTTCAGGAGGCATGGCCAGAAATAGCCCAGTGCCTGTGGCTGCTGCAGCCTCCAGCTTGTGGCTGCAATTGGAAAATGTTCATATTCCAAGACTTTCTCTGGTATTTGTGCCAGGAAACTGGGCTGCAATACTTTAAGAGCTAAATTTAGGATCACAAGTATTTTGCATTCCTCAGACACTTTCTATGACAACACCTCAAAAGCCTTCATGAGCATTTGCTATTCCCCTTTATCTTCCTTCGAGATGGAAAATAGAAAAGCCACTTTCCTGGCAACAAACAGAGCTATGAATGTTGACTTGCTCATGGTCACAGAGGAAAACTGTGATGGAGGAGAAAGGAGAAAGAAAACCAACTTTCCAAAGTGAACTGCTTGGTTCCGGCAGTCAAAGAAACAGGGCCTGTCACCTGCTGCAGTGCTGCTGGGATTAAGTAGGAGTAACACCATCACTGCTTCAAAATTATTGGAATAAGGAATTTCTGGTAGCTCTTCGTTGCCTTTTTTTTTTTTTTTTTTTTAAATTTTTCTAATGTTGAGGATAAGGGTTTCCAGGAAAAGAAACTCTTATGAAGAAAATACCCTGCCTTTGGAAAAGTGCCTAAATCCCTCCACACCACTCTGAAAACCTTGTGGCAAGAAAGTGAGCAGCCTTAGCGCCTGGACCTCCTAAGTTTCAGCAGAGAATGTAGCGCAGGACTCCCCACGGAGCCCTTTGGTTGTGCTCTGCAGGCAGGTAGCCAGCGACAGTGTTGTTCAGCGCTAGCAAACTCAACCCGGTTTAAACTCTTATGCCTCCGTTACGGTAACTAATTTTTGTGATTATTGCTGCTAATGGGAATTCAAAAGCCTTACAGAAGCAGATACAGTTGCCCTGGGAATCTTTGTGGGATTTTGCCTGAGCTGCTCTCCCTTCCAGCGCTTTCCCCGCTCTCTGGCTGTCTCCTTGCCAATGCTGACCTCCCTAGTGCAGCACCAGCAGCGCTGGCCACCGCAAGCGGCAGTGGAAACTTTCTTCACTTTGCATCAGATTAGAAGATGTCTGTGTCGAGGAGGTTTGAGGAGACAGCGGTGTGAGATGAAGGGTGGCTGTCCTGTGACCACCATCAATCTGCCTGTGGGAGCAGTCCCTGCCTGCATTCACTAGGCAGCAGGGCAGCTCTTCCCCAGGGCAAAGAGCAGAGTTACATCCGTACAGAGACCTCCTCACACATCTGAAGCCTTACAGCACTTCTGCTTTGGAAAGAGGACAGCCCAGCAGAAGTGCGACAGGGCGTGACCTCCACTGCAAATGCAGCCCAGGTCCTTGTGCTTTTGTGAGCCAGGCTCAAGCGCTGACGCCTGCTGAGGCTGGCTTTGGGCTGCTCATCTCTGAGCATGTGTGAGAGTCTTCTTATACGGTGATCTTCCCCCTTTTCCCTCCTCCCTCCAGCAGTAGATTTCTCAACTTTAAAGCCTTGTTTACCCTAGAAGAGAGAGAAGCTGCTGGAAGCCAAACAGTGGGGGCACAGGGGAGCAGGGAGAGTTTGTTTGAAGCGAGTTATGGGTAGGAGTGATGTGCCAAGGAAGAAAATTGCTTCCAGGGTGCTAAATATATGCAGCTCCCTGAGGTGGGGTTACATAGAGGCTCATTCCCAGCCTGCCTGTGGAACTCCCTTGAACATCAACAGCCAGAACTGCCTCCAAGCTGCAGCTTTATTTTCAGAGCATGGCCTTGAGCAGCCGAAGCAAGACGGGATTTAGCTGTGGTCCCTGCAAGCACAGAGGATGAGCTGCCCAGAGACACCACAGTGCAGGGGTTTGCACACTGATGGCCCCAGCTCTGCACAGGGCAGTGTAGTTTCAAGGTTGACAGGGTGCCCTGGAGGGAGGAAGAAGGAGACAAACAGGGAAATGAAAGATTTCTCCAACATCTGCCCATCCCCATCATACACAGCACACAGCCCTAGTGGGGTTTCCCTGCTGCATAGCAATCAGCAGCTGCTTTATTTTTCAGATCCTGGACAAACGAAGAGCAGAGTCTCTGCAAGCTGCAGATACAACTCCTTCCCAAAGCCTGCAGCCAGAACCTTTTGGCCCCTCCAAAATACGTTCTGGCCATGAGGGTCTGAAGAAGATCCCCAAAGCTGCCAGTAATTCCCAGGAAAGTGCACAGGCTGAGGGATATTTCAAATTGTTCTGTTGCTAAAGCAGTCCAGGCTGACTGACATCTGTCCCACGTGGGAGCCCTGCACACCAGCACTGCCTGCAGTTATCCACTGGCTGATCAATAGGTTACACTCACCCTTGTGCACTCCACTTTCCAGCCCCGGGATATGAGCCATGAAAGTGCATACAACAGCATAGCTCTTTAATATTTTTTTAAAGGAAAATGTCTCTTTGGTTAAAAAATAAATAAATAAACAAATAAACCCTAACAAGAAATGTTCTGTTCAATTATTTTTTTCTGTAGTTTAATGAAATAGAAACAGTACAAAATTTTCCTGTAAAATCATTTGAATCATTGAAGGTCTTCATTTTAATGCCTCATTTTCAGAAATAAAGATTACCACAGAATTTTTTATTCGTGAGAATTGATGATAATTTTCAAGTGTCGTCTATTTTGTCCCTTTAGTAAAACTAATTAAATAAATATAACTGGCCAAATGTCCATAGGAGACACGCAGTCAACAGAGGACACAGTGGGACTGCACTGATGTCAGGTGTGAGGGGGTGATCAGGTTCTCTCAGCAAAGCCAAGCCCAGTAAATAATGTGGGTCAAAGTGCTTTTTGTTTCTGCACTTTTGTAACCCAAGGGGAGAAGCATATTCGGGTGCCAATTCTCTTTGCACAAAGACATCACCTACCTCCATGGGAGGGTAGCCCATCCTGGGCCACATTCTGCTTTCTGTGCAGATGCAGATTTCCACTTCAGCAAAGTCTGTATCAAAATAAAAATAGGAAACCCCTTCAGCGTGCTCATCTTCTCCAGGATTTCCTTTTCTCTTTTGTTCAGAGGCTCCCTCAAGATTTTCCCTCAGAGCCCAGGTTTTCCCTTAGCTCCTTATATAATTGAGGTAGTGGCCCAGGCATCTGCAGATCTGGGGGAAGCTTATATCAAAACCCAGTCATAACTGGCTCCCAAGCTCATCTAAACATCCCCACATAACTTTTGTCCTTACGGGGACTCCTCCTCTCTTGAGATTTTCTGCCTCTTGGTGATATTTGGACTGAGGACAGCTTCTTGCTTTGTCCACTGGATGGAGACTTAAGTTATGGAGGGATGTCCAGCACGCACTGGTCCAGCCCTGGATCCTGATGGCTGTGGAGCAAGCAGAGAGCTGCAGCCCTGGAGGATGTTTTTGGTGGAGGCAAGAGCTATTCCCCTTTGTTGCCCTCTCTCCCACAGTATGTGAGTGTCCTGCAACCTTCCTTCTACCCCCTTTTACTCCTCTCATGCCCCATTTATCCCTTTGCCTTTCTCAAAGCAGAGGATGCTGGTCCTAGGACCCTTTGCCTGCTGCCAACAGCGCTGTTAGAGGTGCATGGAGGAGGGTAATGAAATTATTGAGAACTGCACAGCAATGAAGACCAAGCCCAGACTGCTGTGCACAAACAAAATTTTCTAAAACACCTTCCCAACAATGGGGTTCATGAGCCATATGAAAATCCAACTCATTTCCAAACAATCTGTATCTTCAGTTGCTAAAAATATTAGTGAAAACCCGAAGCCCAAATAAAAGGATGGTTTCAGAATAAAGAGAGTGTTTAAGTTTGAAATTAAAACCTGAACCAGGGTGGTTTCATAGGCTTGAGACTCGTGACATCCCTGTTCACTGATTAAGCAACAAAAACAACAAAGCAGACTTTTTTTTTTCAGCTGTAAGAATGTACTTCAGGGCCTTTATTTTCAACTGGATGAAACTGGCACTGAGGCTGTTGAGAATACCTGATGCTTACAGTGAGACAAAACACTGCTGTTAGAAGCAGCAATGATATGCCTGTGGCAGCATCAGCCTCTCGGTGCAAGGCAGTGCCTGTGCAACACCCTGACTACTGAAGGACGCACACAGCTGTGCTCATGAGAGGTCCTCAACCCAAGGCTGACACTGCAAAATATAGGTCTTCATTCAGAAGGAGTAAGTATCTCCTGATCCCTTTGATTTTGGTCAGGGTGGAGATGAGTGGATGGCTCAGCACCACCCCCCATTTCAAAAATCAGCCTGTTCCATTGTGCGTTTAGGACCATAAATTAATATAATAAGTGAAAAAGTGGAGTCCATGAATTCTATCTAACTCATGAGGTTACTATTCTAAGCTAACTTTTATCTGTGTTTCCAAAACAGTCTTTTAATTAAGCAACTGGTCCTAAAATCCATCTCATAACACGACCTAAGCCACAACTGAACCTGAGATCAGGGGTCAACTACTGAGGACTTAATGTTAAGCACCTCCCAAAATCCCAACAGGGAGCTGACAGGTGAAGCATCATGTGCCACTACACAAATGGCAATAAAAATTTATGTTTGCCTTTTGAGAAGCAGCTCTTTTTTGAGAAACAACTAGTTTCCAGTCCATCCTCAGTGCCTGAGAGCCCTTAGGGCTGCCCTGTGGCCCTCCCAGCCCTCAGATACCAGGGAAGGATCAGGGCAGGTCCCACAGGCTTTTGCTTTGGGATAGTGCTAAACAAAAAAGTGAACTCATGTATGGGTCTCACTTAACTGCAAGTAAAACTGGCCAAGATGCAAAACAAATGCACCCTTAGCATAACCACAGCAGAGCAAAAAACCTTCCTGGGCTGGAAGTTTATCTGCAAATCATCTTTTTTTTTTCCCTAGTACTGCTGTCTCCTACAGCAAAAGAATGCCCTAAAACTCAGGCACTGCTTTCATGACAGGATCCTGTGCTCCAGGAGTCCTCCTCTTTCAAAGGCTGATGGTTCCTGCCCATGTGCCCTGACCAGGGAACATGTGCCAAGCCTGGAGAGGCTTTAGGATGGCTCCCAGAGAGAATATCTGGTGTGTGTATGGGTGTGGGTGTGTGAATGCTGGAAACAGAAGGGTGTCCCAGAGCCCCCTCACCCCAGTAGGAGAGAAATGAGACAGGCCAGGAGCATCTTTCCCTCCTCCCATTCTGCTCTGCCTCCTCATCGGCAAACAGGGCAGTCAAACGCTCGAGGCAAGGGGAAGCCCCTGGGATTTTCTTTCGAGCTCCTAGGGAGTTCCTGAGCACAGGATGTGATCCTGAGAAGGGCTGGTTCAAGGGGGCAGAGGAGGGGGTGGTACCTTCGCAGGCAGCTCCTCATTCGTGGCCACCGGCAAGGGCAAGCGTGTCAGGCAGAGTGAGGAAGTGGCCCTGCCTGCCCTCAGCCCCCCGGGGAAAACACGATGGCAGGTGGGTTTCCCATAAGTGGAGTGGAAAGCTCTTTATTTAACCTGCACCCGCCAGCTGCCCTCAGCCCTAGCCTTGCCTTCCTCGGGAGCATGCCAGGGCTACTCTTTTGGCAGGCTGAGCCAAAAGAAATATTTTGCGAGCGAAGGCTCCAGGTAACCTTTTCCTGCCTGGGACTGGGGCGCTGCGGAGCGTCAGGGCACCCCCTTGCAGCGGCGCGATGCGACACCCTCCAGCCCCACACGGCCCTCAGTACCACCGAGCGCCCCAAGGCAGCCACACAGCTGGCTACTCTGGCTGGGGTCCCCTCCCCAGTTCTGCTCCTGTCTGCGGAGTCCAGCCCCACCGCCCGCCTCCCTCACGCTACAAGTGACGGCAGAACCCGAGCAAATGACGACAAACAACAGCATTACGGGTGTGACAGAATGACCGATGATTTAATGCTTCTTGAAGTTTTTTGTTTCCTTCCACAGGGCATTGGTTTTAAAAACAAACAAAGCGAGATAAAATAAATTAATTTATGTACACTTTACATACACTGTGTCACATGGAGCTTTGCAGCAACAGTAACCAGAAATTGTTACAAAATAGAAAGTTACATGGCTGTTGCAGGCCCTCGGCTGCCTGCAACCTTGAAGGTTGTCATCCTGAGTGTGGTTGGCAAAGTGATCATGTAAACATGTTTAGAAGCATTTACGGTGGACAATGGACGGGCCAGCTTCATCGTATTCCTGCTTTGTGATCCACATCTGCTGGAAGGTGGACAGGGAGGCCAGGATGGAGCCGCCGATCCAGACAGAGTACTTACGCTCAGGTGGGGCAATGATCTGGAAAACACCAAGAGAGCTGAGATCAGTAAACATGACTCTGCGGGCGGCAGGCAAGGGGCTGCGCACAGCCCCGTGCTGGGTGGCAAGAGAAGGCTGCTCCCAGCACCCTCGTGCTCCAGCCTTACCTTGATCTTCATCGTGCTGGGGGCCAGGGCTGTGATCTCCTTCTGCATGCGGTCAGCAATACCTGGGTACATGGTGGTACCCCCGGACATGACGTTGTTGGCGTACAGGTCCTTCCTGATGTCAATGTCGCACTTCATGATGCTGTTGTAGGTGGTCTCATGGATACCTGCGGACTCCATACCTGGGGACAACAGGGGGAAACAGGCAGGCACAAGTTAAGGGCAAAGCAAGAGCTCTACCCGGTGACTGGAGAGAGGGGAGAGGTGCTGAGGGAAGAGAGAGGGAGGAGGGCACGCACCAATGAAGGAAGGCTGGAAGAGAGTTTCTGGACAGCGGAAACGCTCATTGCCGATGGTGATGACCTGCCCATCAGGCAGCTCGTAGCTCTTTTCGAGGGAGGAGGAAGAGGCAGCGGTGGCCATCTCGTTCTCAAAGTCCAGAGCCACATAGCACAGCTTCTCCTTGATGTCACGGACAATTTCACGTTCAGCTGTCAGGGGGAAGCAAAGGCATCTGTGCTTGCAGAGGAGAAGCAGGGAGCACTCACACTGCCTCCATGGTCTACTGGGACTCCAGAACCCCCAACCACACACAAGTTCCCACTAGGGACTACTTCTGGGGCTTGCAGCAGGGTGAGAGTGTATCTAGAAGTGTGGGGACTGGAGGTGAGAGGGAATTTTTGGAAGGAGGGAATGGTGCACACCTGTGGTGACAAAGGAATAGCCACGCTCAGTCAGGATCTTCATCAGGTAGTCTGTGAGGTCCCGGCCGGCCAGATCCAAGCGCATGATGGCATGGGGCAGGGCATACCCTTCATAGATGGGGACATTGTGCGTCACACCGTCACCAGAGTCCAGCACGATACCTGGGGAGACAAGAAGCAGCCATCTGAGAGATGTGGCCCACAGAGGGTCCTGCCCTGGAGGGCAGAGCGCTTGTCAGATGTTGGGGACCAGTCCTGGGCATCCTGGTTTGGGGAAGAGGGGCCAGCAGGACTTTGCACTCACCAGTGGTACGGCCAGAGGCATATAGGGACAGCACAGCCTGGATGGCCACATACATGGCAGGGACATTGAAGGTCTCAAACATGATTTGGGTCATCTTTTCACGGTTGGCTTTGGGGTTAAGGGGGGCCTCAGTGAGCAGAGTGGGGTGCTCCTCTGGGGCAACGCGCAGCTCGTTGTAGAAGGTGTGGTGCCAGATCTTCTCCATGTCGTCCCAGTTTGTGATGATGCCATGTTCAATGGGGTACTTCAGGGTCAGGATACCTCTCTTGCTCTGGGCTTCATCCCCTACGTAGGAGTCCTTCTGACCCATACCCACCATGACGCCCTGCAGGGGAGGAAAGTGAGGGCTCAGCAACCTCTCCACGGGCAGCGGCACAGGGCTCCCCGGCAAGATGGGAGGATGCGGAGGGCTGGGAGGCAGCAGGGATCCGCAGCCACGGCCGTGGCAAAGCGTGCGGGGAGGCTCGGAGGGGGTCTGCGCCGTACCTGGTGGCGAGGGCGGCCAACGATGGAGGGGAACACGGCCCTGGGGGCATCGTCTCCGGCGAAGCCAGCCTTCACCAGGCCGGAGCCGTTGTCGCACACGAGCGCGGTGGTCTCGTCCTCGTCACACATGGTCTCAGCTGTGTCTGCGGGGGCACAGGGCGCCGGGGCTGAGCTTCACGGCCGGCCGGCAGCCGCGGGCGGTGGCGGCGGGGCCGGGGCTTACCTGGGCTGGCTGCGGGCTCCGCGCGTCGGGCAGAGAGAGAGGCTCCCGCTCCTCGCCGGGTCACTCGTGGCCGCCGCGGCCGCCGCCGAGCCTTTTATCACGGCGGGCGGCGGCAGCGACCGGCCCCCGAGGAATGCGGCCCCGGCCGTCCCCATATTTGGGCGTCGGGCCCGGTGTGGCCTCGGCCCGGCGGTGCCCAAAGAAGGTGCTCCTGGCCCCGGCCCAGGTGAGCCGGGCCCGGCCGTAAAAGGAGCGTCTGCCGAGCCCCCCCCCAGCACCGCCCGCAGCCGGGGCCGAAATAATCCCTTGGCATCACCGGCCCAGTTAAGGGCAAAGCAGGTGGGGCGGCCGGGAGCCCCGCGGGGCTCAGCGGGGCAGGAGGCGAGTGGCCATCGGCTCCGCGGCCATCACGTGCCAAGGCTTGGGGCTGCGAAGGGAAATGGGTCTCTCCCGGGTCTTTCCCATAGCTATAGGTGAGCCCAGGGTAAGAAAGGGAACTGGGAGAGAAGAAGTGACAAGGTAGATCCCTGGTTTGAAGGGTAAGTGGCAACAGCCCATGCGAAACCCACAAATTTACACATCAAGTTAAGTTGTGCATCATTTTCTTGCTGTGATTTAGAAATGGAAAATAAATGCAGGCGATAACATCTGTCAGAGAAATGCCTGAAGAAAAGCTCGGTAAAGGATTAATCCTGGTCTGATCCTAGAAGCCTGACGTAGTCGTGAGTGCTGGTGCCATTTCGAGTGCCCAGTGCTGGCTGCTGAGCTCAGCCAGGCAGCACGGGAACCCTTCAGCTATTGTGGCTCACCTTTCCAAAAGGAGAGTGGTCTCACAGGCAAGTAATCTCTGACGAGCTAAAGGTACTATGCAAGTGAAAAGGAACAGTTCATCTCCTTCAGCTATGGGTATTTAACCAGAGATTCCATATGGGACACTTGGAAGATTTTACAGATACTTGGTTTCCTACAGAAAGAAGAGGCCATAATGCGAGCAGATTTGCAGCCATGACAATGTTGATGTGAATCAACCTTCAAGATCTTCTCTGGAGGCACAACTGGTCAAGTGTAAATCCTTTGAAAATTTAGGAAGTCAGGCAAGAAGGAAGAGGAATAGTAGGCTAGAAGCACTGTGTTGTGAGGAGTCTCCTGTGAGTGAAGGTATTTCTGCAGGTGATTTGCTCCACTGCAAGGCAGAACATGCAGCTCAATAGAGAAGCAGACAACCTTTCTTCTCCTCTGTTTAACTTTCACATCCTCCAGGTTGGCAGCATTCCTCTTTACCTCTGGTAGCCATCTAATTCCTTCTGCTATAGATTTTGAATTCCTGTCAAGTTATTGTATTAAAATGTGCTCTTCTCTTGCTCTGTTCCTTAACTTGCATTATTTTTCAGTTCTGTCATCAACAACTACAAAAATTGGAAGCCTGAAAGCACTTAAAGGGATCATAGCCACTAAATCTATTTACAGAACTGTAGTGCTTCTATGTGGTTTCCAAAATATGGTTTTGTTGAATTAGAAATCAAGTAATAGAAACCCTAACGTTGCTGAAAGATAAACATCCTTTATTTTGCAATGAAACATGATACAAGCATAAAACCACTCTATCCCTTCTGCTCCCTTTTATTTTCTCTCTATCCCAATCTAGTTTACAGCAAAGTGCCCAAATGGCAATGTTAAATTTTCCGAATTCTGAGTAAAATATCATTTTCTGCAGGTAGAACTGATGTTTATCTGGATTCACTAAATGAATGTGCTTTTGTCTCAAGCCAAAAAGCAGCTGGAGTTAGTTTTCAGTATAGGGCACAAAGAACTCACTATCCACCATGCACAGCTTCTGAAATTGATCACAAATGACAACTGATAAACTTTCCTGCTGCTCTGGTGACAGCGAAGGATGCAAACATGTATCTCCCATTACTGAGAATGTAACTATTTAGGAAACAATGAAAGAACTCATTATTCTAGGGGAGCAATCCATTCCCCTTAGGCAGTGTTAACCTTCATCTTTTTGTCACAAGTTTGTTTTTTTACACTTAGAAACGACCTAGAGCTGCAGCATTTGCCTCCTTCCATATGCAGTGGTAAATGAAGGCATCCTCCTGGAGCAGTAATCTGAGACAGGAGTTCTACACCAGCATAGCTTATTACATAATGAAGCAGAGGACAGAGAGGAGGAATAGGCCTGAATCCCAGACTCTTCAAACTTTCCAACAGCACAGAGAACCAGTTCAACATTACTAGTACAAGAACATTAAACATCTGTTTAGACATGGAAGTTATTTTAATGAGGCTTTGTTTAAGTAAACTCATTGCAAGTAACCTTCTGTTTTGGCAATAGTTAGATGGAAAGCTCTTGTATAAATGCCAAGTGCGTCCCAATCCAGCAGCAGAGTAAAACAGCTGAAAACCCTACACAGCTCCTCCTTCACCAAAAAACTGGAGAAGGCTTTTACACCATCCATGATAAACATGACCCAGCAGAAAAGCCAGACACTTCAAAACAATGGATAAGGGTGATCAGAACCAATTGCGCCTGGAACAAGATTTCCAGGGCTTGCCTTGCCACTCCTGACAGAACAGAGATCTAGCCAACAGTCTAGGAAGATATGAGATATCCCCAAAGTGATTTATGGTGGACAGTCAGTTGAAGAGATTCCTCTTCAAGAAAAATTTAGAGTCTAGGAAAAGTTAAGGCGGAACATTCTTTGGTAGAGGCAAGCAATCATTTATTCCATTAGTCCCTTTCTCCCAAAACCCTGCTAATTTTATCAATGTGAAACCACTCCTAAAGTGACATTCAGGTGAACACATGGAATTCTTCCAAGGCTTTAAACGAGCAGCTCCTTTGAAGCCAGAGCAGGGAGTTACATTCACACTTATTGGCCATGCAAGACTGCAGAAGAGCAAAGTTCGCTACTTAGAACAATCTTAGAAGATGACTGCTAGTGCATTTCTTTCCCATATTAGTTTGAACCTCTCTACATAAATCTATTCTTCCAAACATGTTCAGACTCTCAGCCCAGCTTACTGTATTAGTACAGGGAGGAGAGGAAGCCATGGAAGGGGAGCTGTGCTTTTAAAACTAGAAACTGGATTCTCTTCAACCAATTTAACTTCTGACCTTTTCAGCTGTTAGATCAAGTTGTTGCAGCAGGCATGGAGCCAGACAAGTAAAACATAAGGGTGTGCAAGCTGCTCTGCAGTTTCTGGCTCTTGACCTACATGACAAATAAAGGTGCAGCACATCAGATTGCAGTAACTCTTATTGAAAGACTAAATTCTCCTGTTAATCAGAATAACTGAGAAAATGATTTTTTTAAATTATTATTTCCATGCCAAAGATAACTAACTAGGACAGTGGGGTTAAAAAGGAAAAAAAGTAGTGCCTACCAGTAGACCAAGGCATGGAAGTAAGGAAGATCACGCTGTACTCCCACACTTTCATAACTGCTTTCGAGGTTTCTTCTGAGCCTAGGCACAAGCAATTGCTGCGAATGACTGCATGGTGAGCTGCTAATCGTGTTTTACATGTATGCTAGAAATAGCTTAAAGTCAAGTTAAATGGATACAATACTAAAATGTTTGGAAAGTTTAATGCAATAGATATGAACTGAAAGAATGGAGTATTTACTGGACCAGAAGGCTTTGAATGAGAGCTGTGCTTTATTCCTTTCTGTCACAGACAAGATGAGTGATCAGTGACAAACCAGTTACCTTTCTTGTGCAAGTAACCTTTAATGCAAACTGAAATTACCTAGTCTCTACAGCAAGAAGCGTAGTACAAAGAAAGGGTGGAATTATCTGATAGAATAACCTGTTTCTTATGTAATGTACGCAGTCACCCCACACTGGTGTGTTTAGTATTTTCTCTCAACTGAAACCACAGCCCCAGTATTGACAACACAAGTTTCCCACCCTCTGCAGTGGGTGCCTGCATTTCACCCTGCATGTCTGTGTGAAAGTCCTTGAGTCTCAGACAGGATATGCTCTAAGCAAGTTAAAGAACAAAATAGCAAGTTCATGAAAGGCACAGAAAATGAAAGCTTTATTTTTACTCCGCCTGAAAACACAACTCTGTGTCCCCTGTCTAAAGCATCAATGTCTAAACATTTAAGACCAAGTATATTACTCATATAGACTTTATCACAAAGTTCAGAGCAAAAAACCAAACAGAATATTAAAAATTCAACATGAATACAACAGTTCTTTAGAAAAAAATATTTTAAAACCCCAGAATCATGCTTGTCCCTGAACGTAGAGTTCATAGTTTGCTTTTAACACAAATTCAAAGTAAGCGTTGTATTTCAAGTTGCCGAGTTCGTTTGATTGAAGCAAGTCCTTCACCTCTGGTAAATACTCACTTAACTGAACGCCTACAAAACAAAACCACTTATTACAACACTGATTAAACTACTTTGCAGTTGCAGTTATATAATTATTAAGTAAAAATCTGTGCCTGCCTCACAGTTAAATTACTCTTTTGTAATTGGGAAGCTCTAAATCTATTATACATGTCAAGAAATACATAAAGCTTAAGCAGCCTGTAAAACAGATTTTTGGGTTTTTTTATCCAGATTTCAGTAATTTAAAGATTAAAACAAAAATCCAAGTCTTTACATAATACTTCACCAAAATAAAAAAATAATATATAAAAGAAAGAGAAAAGAAAGTTCAGTCATATGATAACTATGTATTAGTTGCAACAGTTCCAGCATAGGGTGTGCAAGTCTTACAAATGCAAGAAAATTGACAGGATTGAACCCACAGAACTAGAACCATTCTGAAGAATTTGAATTTTGTCTTTTTCACATGAAGCCTTATGTGTTCTGCAAATAGCTCCTCTGCAGTAATATTTAAAACAGGCTTTGACTCTCAGCTGCTTCCCTTCTCTCCCTCCCTTCCTCCAGCTATTTCATGGTCATAACTTCCTATAGTCAGCTTTAAGTGGGGAATGGGAGGTGCATTTTTTTATTTTGGCTTTTAAAGAGAGAAAACAAAACAAAAATTTGGCTAGAATAGATTAAGTTCCACCAAGTAACAGTCAATTAGTTATTATCCTGTGTCTTAGAGAAGAGACCCATTTACCTCTAGAAGACCTACTTTACTGTACAGTAAGGAACTGCTAAAAATCTATTGAGTGCACTACTGAGCAAATAACTTAAGGATACTAAGATTATAACCAAGAAATGTGCTCATCCCCTGAACAGTTTACAGAGATAGAATTAACTCCAGATGATTTTAACTGCCTAGAGGAATGAATTTTTTATTACTCTGAAAATTCAATAATGCTACTTTTTACATGTTAGTGTTGATCTTCAGCAGCTTTTTAAACAACAATTTCAAGGCATTCTACTATATTTAAGTACCCTTTACCTTCTTTCAATAGCTTCTGTAGTATTTTCACAAAAATACTATCTTTAGATGCTTCAATTGGATCATCTCTACCATCTGAACAGGACCATCTGCAAGTCAAAGAATAATTTTTGGAAAGAATTACACAGACAAAATAATAGGAAAACTAGTAAGAAAAAGAAAACCACAGGAAAACTACATAAATTATCAAAGGTGATTAATACATGTCCATATGGAAGCATTATGTGCTTGGTATAACTCAAAGCAAGAGGTTTTTTTCTACCTTGTGTTAATTAGTCTTTATTCTAAGAATAAAACTGGAATGAAACTGCACGACTGTAATGTGGTCTAGTTAGGAGGAGAATAGAAATGTTTCCAATCTTCTAAACCATTGAGAATCCCAACCAAACAACATTATTTATTAAAAAAAATAGAAGTACTATCCATTGAGATAAGAGCTACCTATTCTCAGTAATTATATTTTATAACTGAGGTGATGAAAGTGAAGGTTTATTTTTTTTGTAGAATAAAGCAAGAAACATAATTCTCTAATGTAAAAAAAATCAAAACTAATATCAAACACTGAGAAAAGAAACAGGGGAAAAATTTGCAAAATCTAAGTTGCAGGCCTGGAGCAGCACACACAGACACAAAACAGTTTATCTACTTTGTGATTAAACGTGAAGACTCATGAATGCCAGTCTCATCTGTGATACAAAAAAATCCTAAACAGATTTTTCTAAGAGGAAGATTGTTTTAAATGACTATTTTTCATCCTTGCAGAGCTTTATATGCACCAGTTTAAAGTCAACAGCAACCTAACTTGTTTTGCTGTGGTTCTAACCTTTCAGTTGTTAAAATTTCCTGTTCCATGTGCTAAGCTGTCAGACAAAACTGGTTCTCATATCACTCCCTAAACTACCACAGGCCTGTGGGACACGCTTGTAACAGATCTGTGAGATCACTTGCTGTGGTTCACTTTACGAATAAGAATACATATTCTGATCAGGTACATTATACTTTACTAACCTTGTCCCATGAAATTAAATATTTCTGGTGAATTAGGGAATAGTACACTAAAATATAGTTCTGGAAAATCTGTGTCTCAGTAACTTATATTCATACTTACCCATCTCTTTGGAGAGCCTTACAGAGAATTTTAAGTTTAAGATAATTTACATCCACTTCTTCTTCCTTCAATTCATATCAGGAGAAGACAGGCAAATTAAAATTTTAGGTTTTTTCCAAAGAAATAATCATTTTGTCACACAGATTGCACCAAGTAATCAGATTCTTCAATCACCAAACACCATTTTTATTACATGCTCTTTTAACAGAAAATCTGATTGGACTGTTGAAACACCAAACAGTGCTTGTTTCCATATCAAATCATGGATTCAGACTTTCTATGCCACCACTCGACTGCTGAAGACCAACTAACACAATTTGTAAAAGGGCACATTTTAAAATACCAACTTGTAAAAAACATTGTATTCTTGGCAAATTTTATTTTACCATGTGCTAAATGATGACTGGAGTCAAAACTCTTTTTTAATTATGGCCAAGTTAACATGCATTTGTGTCACCATTAGGACGTATGTCTTATGAATATATTAGTAAATGTTTTCAAAGATATACATTTGATTTGAAAAGGGCAGTTTCTTCATTCCACAGAAACCACCACCTCCAATTAGTGCTGAATGGTTCTACACGAGTTAGAAACTTTAATATCTGTGGGAAAAATATTTTGAAACTGCATGGGTTTAGAGTAACATTTATTGTATTGAGATGAAAAAAAAACACTGCTGGAAAAAAAGCAGATTGCAAATTTGTGGTTCAAAGCTATTTACATGTTAGAAAGTGGTGAATATCGCACATTACCTCACGACAATCAGTGAAACTGTCAAGAGGGAAGACACAAGAACTAAACTACTAAAAACCATTGATCTTTGTCCTGTTTGGAGACAGCCTGCAGGAAAGCAAGACTCTAAAAAGCTATAGACTATAAATAGGAAGTGAAGATGAAGAGTGTAATTTTTCTTAATTATCTAAATCACATTTGGCATTAGGTCTCCAGCGACTTAAAAACAAACTGAAAAAACACATCAGGAGTTGCTTTGAGTAAGCTAATACGTTAATTAACTACAGATGAACCACCCTATCTTAAATAATAATAATAATAATAATAAAATCTCTAGGTTAGAAATCCTTCAAAAAGTTTTCCTACCTCATCAATATATTCCAGCAGATCAAGTGCTTTTTTGAAGTCGTATTCATTGGCTCTTCTGTTCTCGTCACATATGAACATCTATGAAATCAGAGAGTAACATGAAGAATTATTTTTAGCCTACAAACTAATGTAACCGGTATCAGGGACAACCCACTGCGGGAAGACCACCATGTATTTTCTATTTACATGATCTTCTCATGAAAATATGTCTTGATTCTACTGCTAGTATTTTTATAGTGAGGAATATACTTAAGGTTTTGGAGCAGCATTCCACCTACGTGACAATGGTCTGTAGACAAATGACACTGGATACAAGGCTGCTGGGTTTCAAATTTAAATGCCATTTAAGGCTGTAACATTCTTGACTACTGTAGCCAGAGCTGAGCTCCACAAATAAGCTCTCTGAATTATTTCGGTAATTATGCTTAAAGCAATACTTCATCACATGTGCTGCCTTTAACCCGTAAAAACAAGTTCCTCTCAGTATTTCATACGCCCCAGTTATAAATTAGTACTTCAAAGAAAAATTAACATTAACACTCTTTTAATTTACACTTTCTGAGTTTCATTTTTGCATTGCAAGTAGCAAGTATTAACACTAGTTTGAAAATAAGAGAGAATTCAGAAGAACTCTTGTGGTGTCAGCACTTGCAAAGTCCTGACTGACACTTCCTAGCCTTCCCTAATCCTACAGACAAGCCTTACTTACAGACACAGGTAAGAACTTCACAATCTGCTATTAGCACAGTTCTAAGAAAAAGACAAGAATGTAAACAAGCATGCTTCTTTACATGCTAGCTTTTGATTTTCCACAGGACTACAGAAAAATACAGAAAAATTGACACCCAGACATAAGTGACTTCCTTTACAATCCTGTTATTCATGGAGTATTTTTTATGTTCATCACTGGATGGTAAAAAAATGTGGCAAACAAGGCAGAATCAGTAAGGTTGCTGGTTCCTGGGTGATACCAGAAAGGAGTGGGAAAAAGGAGTCAGCACTATTACTTATCCCAGTACTGGAACAAGTCAAATTTTTGTTTCATTACAGGTTGGATTTTTGTAAAAGAAAACAAAAGTAGAAAGAGTTCTGGTGCCTCTTTGCAGCAAGTGACCAAAAGACTCTTCCTACTACTAGTAATTCCTTTCTCTACCTTGCAGCATCTTTCTCCACTAAGGCAGAATTGTTTGCTGATTCTGCCTTCCAAGTTCTGCCCTACCAAGAATGTAAAGGAAGGTAAAAACTGTCTCATATCCAAAAACTGATTTAGACCAGTAAATCAACTTCTAGCACTGATCTGATTTGCTTTTCCTCAACGCAGCACTCCAACAGAAAAAACTAGCTCTAAACTCATCATTCTGATGTTTGCTGGTAGAAACTAAGCGAAGTTAAACTAACTCATACATCAGATCTTCAGGTGCTTAGCAAGTCATATGAAAGATAAAGGCAGCTGCAACCTTCTCATTTATTTTATCACTAAGGGGCAGAAAACACACTGGAAGTTCACCTGTGTAATGAAGAAAACATGAGACACTTACATCAATGAGCTGAGATGCAGACAGCACTGGCATATCGTTGAGGTTCAACTGTCTCTCCACCAGGAGCTGTTCGGGAAGTGTCTCCTGATGTAACAAAAAGCGCTCCTGCTCTGATATTTCTTGTAGTCATTTAAGGAAATGAATGCTTTATGTTATTAAAATGTAATAATAAATTTTGTGGCACAACAATAACTGTCAAGTCACAATATTATTCAAGACTACAAGCGCTTGTTATGAAACATTATATTTGGACTCTTATCCACATTCCCAAAGCACAGAAATACTTCCACTTCAATACTGCCATCCCAGGGAACTTGTTCTTACTTTTCTCATGTTTCCAGTGTAATGAAAATGTGTAACTCTAATTTTGCCCCAAAACTTCAAAATTAGTACAGAGGACTGGATGGAAGCTGTTGCACTGTGCAGGAAAATGAGATGGTTGCAACTTTAAGGAGTGTCCATCTCGTGAACTGTTCAATTTTTGACTGTTTTATACTTGCCAGTATGAGCTGCTTTAGGATGAGAACTTGCCAGTCTGAGACATTCAAAATGGATTAATATCAACCACACTGTATGAACCTTGTCCTTCCTACCAACTTCCATTAAATGTTAGGATAGGGAAAATAATTCTGTGGAGCATTTTATCTGTTTAGAGGAATGAGCAAAATGTGGCAGAAATAATTACTCTTTCTTTATCAATAGGAAAGTGATACACAAAGAGTTTAAGTCTTAAAAACTACACCATGTGCCACACAGAAATGTGTAACAGAATGAAGTCCAGAACAAATTTTGAGGGTCCTGTAGCCATTGAAATAAAGTTTTGATTATCTCATTTGTCATTTTTAAATCTTCCTATTTAAAGGTGAGATTCTTCACATCAGCATAGGCATTTTCACAGTGATAAAAAACCAAATTTAAACTTCAAGATTTCATGCAATGCTATATAGTTTAAAAGGCAGATAATACATTATTATCACGAGCTAAAAATAATCTTTAAAGCCTACTTAGTTAACCTAATTATTACCAGGCTTTTTCAATAGGATTTAAGAACTATTCATTACACAGACGGCTAAATATGCAGCTAAACAGAATTAAGCTTGAGCAGCAACCCTGAGTCATATACCAAAGCTTCCCCCTGGTGGCCAGAATCCTTCGATCAGCAGTACAAAATTGCTTTTTCTCAAACTTGCAGCATATATGCTGCACAGTGTTTTCCAAAGGGATAGGAATGCAGAGCAGTGGAACCATTGCATTTGGTAATGAAGCAGGCTAGGTATTTGTACTCGTCCTGTTCACATAATTTCAGGTAGATTATAATGAAATACTGTCATGGTAACTCTCCTAGACACAGAGAGCAAAACCCTGAGAAAGCATTCCTTGATCACAACTGTATATATTTGCAATGGCATTACTTCATTACACAGTTACAGGATTTCCTTGTACAGCCTAAGATCCTCAGGACTAGAGAAGAATTCAAAAGTGAAAGCCATTCTACAAACGGGCTCTAGGAAATTACTTAATATTTACCTTGCATCTGAAATACTATATATGGATTTTTTTTTCCTTAAAATACACTTAGTGTAAATGGTTGACAACTTTCAGCCGCTTCTCAAAGTACATATGCAGCTTGTTATTTCTGCCAATATTTTACATGTTAGTAGAAAAAGTGGAAAGGTATTCGTCATGCTCGTAGTACTAAATCACACGTGAAAGTGAGTACTGAGATTAGTGCCTCAGGCTGTCTTCCTTGTGCTTCCTAAAATGAGCAAAATCATCAGGCCATTTATCCTTACCACACTAAGTCAGCACCCTTGACATAAAAAAACAACAATCTCCAAAATTGATGGTATTCTAATTCAGTAATTTAATAAGTCTTTTCTTAATTTTCCCTGTTTTTATTTCTTACCTTCTATTTTCTCTTGTAGTATGTCTCCTGGGAAGTCTGATGCTAGTGCGGCTAATTTGCTCAAGCCAAGAAGTGTTTTCTTCTTTGCAAAATATCGTGTCTCCATATTTGCTAAAGTCTGCAACGTTCTGTGAGCCTAAAATTAATAAAGATGTTAGAAATCAGTTTTGTGAATTAGGATCAGAAGGTTAACAGACAATAATTTTATCTGAACAGAAGTCCCACAGCTATTTATTGATTGTAATACTATAACTCTTAACTTTAAAATTTGCGCATTGAAACTCTGCATTACACTCTTGTAGTGGTTTTAAAATTGCCAA